>CM065433.1:55340000-55612500 GCA_033030585.1 Hippophae rhamnoides | reverse complement strand
ACGACTATGACAGACTATCAGCCTATCAGGGAGGCGATTATGTTATTTATATAAAGTTGATTGGCGCAGGATGAGAATGATTTTCCTTAATTTGCTGCATACTATATTCGTAGACTACCCACCCACTCACTCACTCACTCACTCACCCATATAGTATCGGCTTATAGTAACTGAACGGCCAATAAATATGCACCTAAAATGCAAATCTGATGGGTTCAAATGAATTGTTAACCAATATACAGATAGGAATTTAAAATCCCAATATCATTTATTAGTCGGCAACCCTAAGACAAGATATACAAACAAATGCCATGTAGAAATTTGACAGTCTCACACTCCAACATTGTATCACATATATTACATTAAATTCACAATAACGTCACAACCCCAGAGGAGGCCATAATAGCTGCTTTTATACATGGGACTCGAATGGGACGTGGAAGCAAAGAATAACACATTAACCGTCAAAGGTTCAATCCCTTTTTGCTCATATTTAAGAGTCTGATAAGAGAGATACTTCTGCTGATGAAAATGGTGCTTTATTTGAATTACAAGCATGAAGCACTGTGCATATATCTGTTGTTTCGAGAAACTGCTCTGTATTGGCAAGGATGAGGGGTCCGTACTTCAAAACCATCATCTTGCACTGCCAAAGAAATAAGGATATTAGAGAGAACGTAATAGAGTAAATCAAACGGCATTAACATCAATCATTCAACTGACTACATGATACGTATACCAACATAGAAGATAAAATCATTGTTTTCTTCAAGATAACCGATCAGTCATTAATGTTGCAGTTCCTCATTTAATATATCAAAAATACTATTCTTGGTATTGAAACAGAAAAAATCCAATCATGCTCTAAAGTTTCCATGGTTTCCTTCTACTTAAATGTTTTTCTCACCTTTTGAGCATATTTTTCCATCGACTTACAGGCATGCAAAAGCATTTCGATAACCTCCAGCTGACAAAAAGAAAAACAAGATCAAGTAGATAAGATATTAGTTAAGTAAGCTTCATAAGATGAAATATGCTTGTACATTGACACAGACGTACTATACCGATGAAACTTTATAGGCTCACCAAACGTACATATTCTCAAATGCATATTTTCTTAGAATAACAGGCCAGATATTACAAACCTGCATATCAGGATCCCTCAACTTAGTTAATACTTCTGCAACAGCCTGGTGACATGTTTCACAGCTATCTTCATAAAATTGTGAAGAAATCTTTGCAATTTGCTCACATAGGTTAACTTTTCTACAAAATTCTTCTGGCTGTATGGAGGAAACCTCTAAGAAGAAAAGAGGAGCATAGTAGTTTACCAGACTGATGCACTGTTACAAAAAATAAATTCAAATTAATATAAGTACAAGGAAATTCAGCCTGGGATACATCAACTCATGAGCTACTTTCCCTACAGATATTCACACGAAAATCATCCATATTAACGTTCATTACAGTAACAAAACCAGCAAACATTTGTTCATTTTCCTCGCTAACCCATCAAGTAATAAATAAATCATTCATCAACAACGAGAACCTTTAGTATAATGCTATTATTTTGTTCTTTTAGTCGATGTATTTTCTAACAACATTATAAACTGAAACAGAGACAGGATTCACCTTCTGCTTGAAAGAGTGCAATTGAGAGCAGGAGTTATGGAGGATCTCAAGTATCTCAGTCTGAGTCTTGTTCTCACTAAGGTAATCAAGTGTCTGGGAAGCAAATTCCTCACACAATGTGCAAACCTTTTTGTTCTCAGCAACTTCTTGTCCATTGAAGGTAGTCAATGTATCTAAAAGAAAGGTACCTCATTGTTCATTACTTTCACTAAAATGAAAAGAACGGTTACTAATAGTGCCCATTGCAACCCCAATGCTCTAAATCACATAAATGATAAAACTAAAACTTTATGAACCCACATGAAAAGATGTGGAAAAAAAAACCAATTTTGCAAGGCTGTAATACAGTTAGCAAATTAGCTCTTTGTCCCTTTAGACAATGGCATTAAACTTGATCATTATTGAAAACGCAACATATAAGCTTCAAAATCCCCTGAAAAAGTGAAGGTTAGCATCACGAGCGAGAGTAGGTTACAGATTTACCTGACATATGAAGATTTGAAAGTTCTCTAGCATTACAAGCCCAGTTAGCACCCAACAACAAAAGAACAATAATCCCAACTCTCCCAGCCATTGTGCCTGATGTTACATCAACGGAAGACATTCAAAAATCCATAGAGCAAAATAGAAGATAAATGTTGCAAATCAAAATAGTCTGATATTCTGCTCCACATAAATTCTATAACTTGAAACGATAATAGTAAGGATCTTTCCTAGATCAATGTGCCTAAGAAAACAGCACAGTCAAAGGCTACAGAATAGATGCTTTAATGCTTGAATAGGCCTCAATATCACTTCCCGCCTCAAATTATTTGTATAAGGTAACTCAACTTTGAGCCATCTACAATCTTAAGGTGGAAAACTAACAAGCAGAACTAAAAACTAATCTAAGCAACTTCATCAGCGGCAGCAATATGTAATTGACATTCAGCATATCAGTATTGATAAAATTCCCATTACTTATGTATGAACATCCTATAGCTCAACAGTTGAAAGAAAGGGTTCAAATTCAACTAAAACTAAATGGTGAACCTCAAACTGGGGTACATGTTTGGCTTATGCAGACAGAGATACCTGAACTGACCTATAATGAAATATTCATGATTTCTTTTTCCTGGTAAATCAAGATTAAGAAAACATTTACGTATTCCAAGCAGAAGGAGGTTCAAATCGAGCTTTGACAGCGTCACATAAAAATAGTAATAGTACAGAGAGTAATGCAAGTTTCTGGCTAACTATTTAATTAAAATTATACATATGCTTTATAGATTGTAACATACAAAGAAAGACAACCGGTGACATCCTAATCATCCTCAGATGCTCAAAAGAAATGAACAAGAAGACAATAATACAATCACAAAAATAATATTCAAAAATTCGAACGAAGAGGGATTAACAAGCAAAAGTGTAATATAAAATCCCTAAAAAATTCGTTTAAGAGTAAGTCAAGGCAGAGAAATTGAAATAGTAATATAGTTTTTCTTACCTCTAGTTTTTTTTTTTTTTGGAAAATAAATTATGATAATCGAAGAAAAAAATTAGAAAAAGAAAGAACATTACTTGGTTTATGTTTTACCTTTCAGAAATCGGACAAGGTATGTGTTATGTGAATCTCCGAGGGAAAAACGATTTCTTTATAGCGCCGATAAGCGCAATGGCTTTTTTGAATGGTTGTTGGCTTCGCTTTTAGAAGAAGGCAAGAAGCAGAAAGTGATATGATTCCTGTGCGATAGATTTGAACACGAATATCACCGACTTTATCAACGTTGTTTCGCTCACCTGATTATATATCTCTATGGTCAGTTAAACTAATTGGTTGCGTTGCCAAGGAAGCAACGTAGATTTGAATCACTCTTAAACATCCCGTAACTTGAATCTAAAGGGGGAAAAAAAATCCGATATTGACGTAATTTAAATTATCGTAATTAATTTTTTAACAATAATTTTATTCAATAATAATAATATTAAATTATAATTAATTGTAAAATTAAAAAGTTACTATATATATTTTTACGTAACATTAATAATAATATTTTCAAAAATTAAACTTATATCACCGTTAAATTAATTTATTTGCCTAATTATGTTTAGGTAGATTAATAAAAAAACACATTTGTTAATTAATTCTTAATTGCGATTGATTGATGAGAAGTCGGTAACTGATATGGCATTTTGTAAAATGTAAAAAAGGG
This sequence comes from Hippophae rhamnoides, assembly GCA_033030585.1. Taxonomy (NCBI): domain Eukaryota; kingdom Viridiplantae; phylum Streptophyta; class Magnoliopsida; order Rosales; family Elaeagnaceae; genus Hippophae; species Hippophae rhamnoides. The sequence continues at coordinate 55,608,676 of CM065433.1, read as the reverse complement.
GATATGATTTGATTCTATTGTTTTGTATAATTGAATTTAGAATTTGATAAAAAAAAATGATAGGATATTTAAATTTTATGTTTGATTGATTCATTTATATAATTTTTAAAATAAAATCAAGTGTATATACGGATGTAAATTCATGCCGATCAAACTAACTCAAGTTCAAAAGTTTGGGTTTAGTTTTAACATCCATAGGATCATGATTATTATTAGGTCAAATTGATTGAGTTTTTTAAAAGAAATGCAAAGCTAAAAGCTTACTTAATACATTTTGGTAGGTTAAGTTTGACTTTTTTTTTAAAAAAAATTAATTAACTTAAATTAATTTATACCGATAATTATAAAACAATGTCATAAAAAAATTAAATATATATATATATAATTTAAATTTAATTCAAATTTTAAATTAGAACTGTATTGATCGTAAAATTTTGCTTTTATTAAATCTGATCCTACGATTATTCGGATAATATCCGGTCAAATTTATTAGTGCCCAATTTGACTTGGAGACGAGTCGGATTAGACGGAGCCACCGTTTACATGCCTAACATATAGGTGAAATGTAATGTAAATTCTGTGCAGGTATGGACGGAGTGAAATATAGCCTTATTTAATTGGAGTAAAGAAAGTGTAGCTAGCAAGCTGAGGTTTGCAGTTGACAGTACTAACGCCACCTACTAGACTCTGAGCCATTTTGATCATAAAGAAGTCTCTTAAAATTTGCCGAGGAGGAAGAACCCACCAAACCAAACCAAACCAAACCCATTATCAAAGAAATTAACACATGGTAAGTAGAGAGAATCCTGAAGACATTCATCTTCCCCAGAAGTCTTTGAAAATTGAACATGATGACAAGTTCTTCTCAAGGCTTCTTTCCAAGGAGAGCTCAATGAAAAACCCATCTTTCGATTATGGATCAAGAATTTCTGGAGCTGTGCCATTTTTGTGGGAATCCCAACCAGGAACTCCAAATCCAAAATACACATTTTCAGAAGAGACTCTACTTCCTTTAACTCCTCCTCCTTTCTATACTATTTATAATTATTCCAAATACAAACCCACCAAGAAAAACTCCAGATCCAAACTATTGCATACCCTTTTCAGCAAAATCAAACTTAAGAAAACCGAATTGAATTCTTCATTATCATCCACCTCACTCAGCTCATCGTCACCAGTTGTCCCAAGTGTTCACTTTTTATATTCCTGTAAATTAGAAGATGAATATGAACAAGTAATTGATGTTGCATCTCCTACCTCAACATTGTGCGCTATAGATTTGGTAAAATTGGTGGGAAGCAAGGTTGTTACAGATTTTCATGAGTGGATCATGAAAATATATAGAGAGACTTGCTTCCTGTAACTTTGTCAAACTATTAATGGTTAGTACTGGACCTTATTGTAACGATCGAACTTGCTTAATTTATTATTAGCTAAGGTTTTGGACTTTTTTCTATATATATATATATATATTTGAATCTTATATTAGGAGGTCTCTCTTAAGCAGTGTACTCACTTGCCTGAACTATTAACTCATGCATTAATTACTTTAATCGATCTGCAAGTACAAATAACATTTGCTGGATTTGTATGTAAAATTGTGAAATGAAAATAAAAATCCAGTGTTATTTATTTCGTACTCCGTTTGCATTTATATATATAATGAGACCCACTTGATAGTTCATAATTATTATTATTATTTTCAAACAAGAAATTAGAAGAAGGAAGAATATAGTTTACTTAATAATGAAAGAAAGTACGTATAAAAAAAAACAAGTTCATAACCTAATGCGTCAAATAATTTATCTTCTCTTTTGATACTCGGCAAGACAAGCAAGAAAAAGAAAAACGATCAGTTCTTTATATCTCTAAGGATTTCGTCGATCTTCAAGAATAATAGTCTTTAATGTTTAGTTTTATATGTTTTTTTGAGTTGTAATTTATAAGATAATTAAGTGCATGCATCCACGAAGAGCACAAATAATTTCCATTAATGCTATATTGCTATATATGTATCCAAAACACAAGCACTCATAAGATTATTTCTAGTACGTACGTTGTTCATTTAACTATCCAGTGTACATTACACAAGAATAAATCTGATTCAAACATCATATTTTTCTCCCATAATACAAGCAAGTGGCAATTTTCAATTTTCAAATTAACATCATATTTTCTTGATTACTAATTAGTAAAAAACTCTTAGTATCGGATAGTTGAGTTAGAAAATGATAAATATTGTGTTTCTCTGATAATTATCATGTATATTTCATTATTATTTATGTTTTGTTTTCTATACAAGAGTTTAACTATATGTATACAATGATAAACTAAAAATTAAACAATATGCTAATAGTACCTTGCACATCCATGTTTTATGGCTACCCACTCAATATTATTGTCTGGCTCCACGTTTTACTCCACTAAGCATTGATGTATGTCTCACATTGAATGCACCACAACACATGCACCAACCTTTCCACCTCGAGTTAGTGCGTATATGTCTCTTACTGACTTGTCAAGTGAGTTGTAGAAGTTCCTTGCAGATACGATTTTTGTGAGTATATCAACCAATTGATCTTCCGATTTAACAAATGGAAGCTTAATAATCTTTTCTTCAAGATTATGTTTGATGAAGTTTTGATCCACTTCAACGTGCTTCATGCGATCATGTTATTTAGTTGTGAGAGATGGCGATAGGCAACTTTGTTATCACAAAATAAGTTCATTTCAGAGTTAGGAGCAACACCAATCTCAGTTAGAAGTTTTTTCAACCAAAGGAGCTCACATATTCCTTTGACCATTCCTCGAAATTCAGCTTCAACACTAGATAAGGCCATTATATTTTGCTTCTTGCTCCTCCATGTAACAAGATTGCCCCCCACAAACGTAAAGTACCCAGGAGTAGATTTCTTATCCTTCATATTCCACCGCCCAGGTCGAATCAGATATATCGAGGACTTCCAATTGACCATTCTTTGAAAACATAAGTCCTTTCTCAGGGGAGGATTTTAAATAACAAAGTATTTGCATGATCGCATCCATATGATCTTCACTTGGGCAGTGCATGAACTGACTCATGGCACTCACAGCATAAGCAATATCAGGTCGAATATGAGATAAATATATGAGTTTACCTACCAACCGTTGATATCTCTGTTTATCTGCTGGTACTTGGTCCACATATTCTCCGAGTTTATGATTTTGAACCATTGGAATATCGACAGGTTTACAATCTAGTAGTCCTGCCTCTTCCAATAGGGCTAGAGTATATTTCCTTTGGGAAAGACATATGCCTTGTTTTGATCTTGTTACCTCAATACTTAAGAAGTATTTGAACCCTCCCAAATTCTTCATTTCAAACTCATTTGACAATTGTTCTTGAAGCTTGGAGATTTCTTCTTTATCATCCCCTATAATGATCATGTCATCTACATAGATTATAAGGGTTGTTATCTTCCCTAATCGATGTTTTAGGAAAAAGAGTATGATCAGAGTTGCTTTGTTAGAACTCATATTTCTTCATTGCTGAACTCAACCTACCAAACCATGCTCGAGGTGATTGTTTTAGTCCATACAATGCTTGTTGTAATCTATATGTAGTTTCTTTTCCTGATGTAACAGTATATCCTGGTGGGATATTCATGTAAATCTCTTCTTCAAGATCATCATGAAAGAAGGCATTTTTTACGCAAGTTGCTGCAATGGCCAATCTAAATTTGCCGCAAAAGATAACAAGACTCTAACGGTTTTTAGTTTAGCCACAAGTGAGAAGGTTTCTTGATAATCTATCCCATGTTTATGTGTATATCCTTTTGATACAAGCCTCGCCTTGTATCGATCAACTAACCCATCTGAATTATACTTAATGGAGAAAATCCACATGCATCCTACCATCTTCCTCCCTTGAGGCAACTCGCTTAACACCCATGTATTATTCTTCAGCAATGCCTCAAATTCCTCTTTTATAGCTTGAGCCCATTTTGGATCAGATAAGGCTTCTTCAATGCTACTTGGAATTTGACACGAGGAAAGTGTTTGTGCAAATGTCCTGATAGGTTCTGATAACCTTTGAGTAGATACATAATTTGCTATTGGATACTTGGATTTTCGTTCTTCTCTTTCTAGAGAGTATTGATTTGAGGGTTTGCCTCGATTATGTCTAAAAGGTAAAATACAACTAACAGATGTATCTATAGCATTAGTTTGTAAAGGTGTGATAAGATAGCTTATCTCATGAGTATTCTCTGCAGGAGGATCATTGCGTACTAGAGAGTGGAGGGGTACATCAACCACTTCATCTTATGGAGATTCAATTACTACTTCAGCTTCAGTTCTTGGAAGTTCAAGCTCGGGTCTAGATACTGGATCATCCATATTATTGGCACGATATGAGTATGTTGGACTAGTGTCTAATATTTCAACATCAAGCCAATTTCATTCTTCACCATAACTCTCCTCCTGAAGAGTGTAATTGGATACCGGTGATGGGAAAAAACATTATGATTCGAGGAAAGTGAGATCCATGGTAATATAGGTTCTTTTAGTAATTGGATCATAGCATCGGTAACCCTTTTTTTGTATGACATACCCCAAGAATACACATCGGACAACACATGGATCCAACTTAGTTCGTTGATTTTTATGGAGGTAGAAAAAAGCAACACATCCAAAAATTCAGGGCGGAAGCATCAAAATAGTAGGCAAGGGAAGATGATCAGATAACACCTTTAATGGAGTCTGAAATTGTAAGGTTTTTGTGGGCATACGATTCAGTAGATACACAGTTGTAGTAACAGCATCATTCCAGTATTTATTAGGCATATGTGCACCAATTAGTAAGGCCCGAGCCATTTCCAAAATATGTTGATTCTTCCTCTCTGCAGTCTCATTCTATTGTGGGGTTTGTAAACACGAGGTTTCATGGAGAATACCATGGTTGTCCAAGTATGTCCGAAATTGTTGATTAACATACTCCCCTCCATTATTAGACCTAAGTATCTTAATTTTTTCAGAAAATTGTGTCTGAACTATGGTGTGAAACATGTGAAATGTAGAAAATACTTCATCTTTATGTTTGAGAAGGTAAAGCCATGTCATTCGTGTACAATCATCAACAAAAATAACAAACCAACGATGACCCGATGACGTAATGACCGGGGAAGGTCCCCAAACATTAGAATGTACCAAAGCAAAATGAGTCATACTTTTATTCATGCTCATAGTATAAGACGCCCTATGACTTTTTGCTAGGAAACAAGTATCACATTTGAAATCTAAATGTGTGATATTTGAAAATAAATTGGGGAATGGGTGCTTTAAATACCCGAATGATGGATGCCCAAATCTACGATGACATAGCCAAATCTATCGTTCCTTGTTACCAACAGTGTGTTGCATGTGATTTTCTCTTCCTGAACTGAGGTCATCCACATAATATAACCCTCCTCTCCTAGTACCACGCCCAATGATCTCCTTGGTGAGAATATCCTGTATAAGGCAAAAAGTAGAATACATCAATACTATACAGTTAAGATCCGTGACCGACTTACGGACATCGGTCGGTTTGAAAGAGAGTAGGTACAAGTAAAGTATTGATAATGATAATAAATGAGATAAGGTCACCTTTTGTTCCACTCTCCTATGCTTGGATAAGTGACTCCATTGGCATTGGCAACACGGCTCCGTCTTGGCTGGGTTGTATTGGAGAGATATTTTGGGTCAAATGTCATATGATCTGTAGCTCCAAAGTTCAGAATCCAATCCTCATTATCACTATGATTAGAGATGTGAAATGCTTTACTTGAAATACCTAGATCCTGGGAAGATTCGGCCTGAAGAGTAAGGGACAGTGAGGCATTATTGGTAGCCACAGTGGCTCACCCAGTGGTGTCCCATTTCTTCTGTGCTTGAAGATCATTCTCCTATTCTGGATACCTATGGAGTTTGAAGCAGTTTTCATGGGTGTGTTTAGAGTTTCCGCAATGTCCACATTTCATGTCAAAGAGATGGTGGATTTCCCGTGGATTTCTTGCTACCTAAGGAGGTTCTTGTTTTTGGTGGCATCAGATTATGGTGTCCATTGACCCCTTTAAAAGCCATAACTGCTCCGGGTGTCGTATCTATACCCGTGATCATCACGATCTTCCGGACTTCTTCCTTACGTATGAATCCATAGGCTTGTTCCACCGTAGGGAATGGTTTGATTTGAAGCACATCACTTCGAGTTTTGTCGAGTCTGTCATCAAGTCCATCATGGAAGGTATACACTCGATCTTCCTATACGATGGAGTTGTATTTTTGTATGTCATTCGCACACTCCATTGGATTAGGACGATGGAAATCAATTTCTCGCCACAACCCTTGAAGGTCATTGTAGTATTTTTCAATGGATCCACATGCCTGCTTCATACGAGTAACTCGACGGTGAAGATCATACACTTGAGACGTGTTTGTCCCATCATAGTAGGTGGTAGCAGCAGAATCCCAAACTTGTTTCACAGTTGGGAATCAAATAAAATTTGCAATCAATGAGGGGTCCATCGAATTGATCAACCATCCTTTAACAATGCCATTTTCAATGCACCATCTCCTGAATGAGGGTTCGATTTCAGTAGGTTGAGGAAAATCCCCATTAATATATCTCAGTTTGTCTTTGCCAGAGATATACATCTCCAGCACCTGGGACCACAAGGCATAGTTGGATCCTCCCAACTTGATACTAATGGAACAGTCGACGCTTTAGTAAGCAGAGGTTGTGAATTGGGTCTGAGCTCTGGTTAGAACTTCCATCATTTTCATCATCAAATCTTCCAATATGAAATTGGTGGTTAAATCTCTAGATTCTGCAAAGAAAATTTCGTAACCCTAAAAAAAAATTTCCTAAATGAGCGCAGCTTCTTCTACGTTCCTAACCCTAAAAAAACTTTCAAATTGGCGCAGCTTCTTCTGCGTTCCTCAGCGTAGTTTCTTCTGCGTGGCTTCACAGCAGCTCTTTCTTCACGTAGCCTCTGTGTAGTTCCTTCTCATTCCAAGCTTTTCCGAGCTTAGAAGAATAGTATGGTTACCCACAATTGCAGATAGACCTATGGCTCCAACCAACCACACGCACAGAGACAAAACACAAAATATATGTTGCTGCGTTTCAAGTTTCACGGAGGCAGGAAACTGGTGCGGTTACCCACTGCTATGTAGAGAGACTGCGAACAATCTGTGACTCCAACCGCAGATACAAAGCAGATACAAAGAATACGACCTCAACGTCGTTTATCGTTGTGTTCTGTTTTTTTTTTCAGAAGAGAAACTGATGGTGGAACCAGCCACACTATATGGCAACCAGTGTTGGACCCAACCAGTTAGACCGGTACGGTTTCAATGAGTAAGTCAGAACGACCACCTAGATCAAACCAATGTCGAGAAATCAGAAATGGCCACCCCAAAAATCAGATTGAGAGGATAAGTGTAAACTAGAAATCAGAAATCAGAAATCAGCAAAAAACAGAAATCAACAGCCACACCAGAATCGGAATTAGAAATCAGAAATCAGAAATCAGCAAAAATAGAAATCAGTAGAAACAGAAATCAGAAGGTAATTCTATTAGTCAGCAATAACTTGCTCTGATACCATGAAAAATATTGTGTTTCTCTGATAATTATCATCTATATTTCATTATTATTTCTGTTCATTTTTCTATATAAAAGTTTAACTATATGTATACAATGGAAACGAAAATTAAACAATAACCCTAATAACTGCACATCCATGTTTATGACTCCACTAATATTATTGTCTACTCCATGTTTTACTCCACTAAATATTGGTGTCTATCATTGTTACAGCATGCAACACAACACACACCAATAGAAAATAACCCAACCTAATAGTTACAAAATATAGTTTTTCACAATTCATAGCAGTTTTTTTCAATATTTTCCATTTTAAACAACAAGTACTACTGATAAAATCAGATTTTTAAACAAGTATTAATAAAATCAGATTAATTAGGTGCAAGAGAATCAAACTAAATCCAAGGAGTAGGTATAACTTTTGGAGATAACGATCCATAAAAATAGAATCACGAGGCCAATGAATAACAACTCTTAATTAGGTAGACAAAAAATCAAAACACTTTAGCAATCTAAGACTTAATCAAATTAATCCAGAAGAAATTTGTTACAATAGTTGCAATAAATAGATCCTCAACGATGATTCTTTGTGGTCGAGGTCGATGATCCTCGAAATTTTTCATGTTGTCTATCTTAATTAGAAGAGAGGAGTTTTCAGCAACACATGAACATCAACGTACTAGTGTATGATGAATCGTGAAGGTGAAAAGAAAAATTGAACAACAATTGATGGTGATGTAATGTGATGAATTGAATTGAATTGAATTGAATTACAAAAGTGATGGAGATGAATCGAGAAGTACGTAGTAATGGATATAAATCGTAAATATGAGTTGTGAATGACAATGAATATCAAACATAGAGAAAAACACTTCTATCTTTTGCTACTTCTGGTATTGAATTCAGGTTCTAATAATTTCTTAATCGAAAATGTTTGTTACATGCAAATTGTGGAGAAATATGTGAAAGAAGATAGATAGTTCTCTAATTACAACTCATGAACAAAGTGAGATTTATTTGGCTATGGGTCCTCTTCATTCAACTCTAACGATCTCGCTTTGTTTTAGTGAAAGCTCTCAAACTCAACGCTAGCTAAGTCTATTTTCTCGAGTTTTTTTCTTAATCCTGATTTGTTGATAGTTCATAATTATTAGTAAAAAGAACAAAAAAAAATGCATGTTAAAAAGTTTACTTTTAGTAAAGTCAAGTCAAATAAGTTTTACTCCTCTGCCAAATAAGGTTGAACCGTTCCTCAACATTAACTTTTTTTCTGGTTACTTCTTGGGTTTTTCTTATTGAAGTTTTGGACCCCCACATTGTTTGTTAGCATGCAAATCTAAAGACCTTGACAGACGAGCCCATGAAAAGCCATATTGGAGACATAGTTTTTATCATTTTAATATTAAAAAAAACGTTGATTTAAAATGTAAAAAAAAATAAATATAATTTTTTTATTTAAATTAATTTTATTATATAAATTACCTTCAAATATTATATAAAATAATTATAATTTACTTTAATATATTTTAATTAAATAATAATTAGGTAATTCAACGAAGAAAAGCCGCAGAACCTAACCCGAAAGCTATAGAAGATTGAAAGTACTTGAATACTATATACCTCGTGATGAGTCATGAGTGAATTACCTTTTTATCTAAATTGTGTCGTTGACGTTATCACTACTGAAATTTACCACATATACTTTCATAGCAAATCAAAGAAAGACGAACCTTTGCTCTTACTTTTTGTACCTAATATATGTAAATATTATATAAAGATAATGTTGAAAATATAAGTTAGGATAAATATAAAAAAATATAAATTTTATATTATTTGTAAACGTTATATTATTATCATTTTTATAAATCAAATAAATACAAAGTTAGTTCGTTAATACATACATCTTCATAATGGGATTCTTGTATTAGGTGAAAATGAATAAAATTAATTGAAAAAACCAAATTTATCCGCAATGTTTTCTTAAAGATTAGGAAAAAAAATATTAATTTTACTGTTAATATATAAATATAGATAATTATATTAACCACACATTCATTTATATTAAAGAAGATTTGAACTAAAGTAAATATTATAAATATATATCATTATATTATAAAATAATTTATAACATTTTATAATTTTATAAAAGAGTATATAAAATGTCCATATAGATAATTTTATGCATAAATAAAAGTGTTAATTTTTAAATACTCAAACAAAATAATCACAAGCTAAAAATTGAAGAATAAATATAAATAACATAATGACAAAATAAAGGGGAATTGGCATTTATTTATATTTATATTTTGAAATTATTTTTTATTTATATTTTAATTGATATTTTTGCATTACTCTTATTTAAAAAATACCAATTAAAAAAATATTACCCCCAAACGTAAGAACCCTAATAAATGGCTTTAAATAAGCAATAACTAGTGGTTGACTTTCCAACAATTGTAACGAATTTCACCCTCATCCCCCGTCAAAGGCTTAATATCTCCCATCTTAATCATAGACTTGGCAAAATCATAAGAAAATGCATCCAGACTTTTGCTATACTTGTTCACCAAATCATCAGTATAACTTCTAGAAACCCCATTCCCATTGAAAAGTTGTTGATCAGAGTGAAGAAGCCCCTTGTACTTCACTAAATTACTGAAATATCCCTTATCGAATTGTGCTGGTGTTGGATCCAAAGGAGAGAATTGTGAGTCACCTCCACTTTCAGGACATACTGATTTTAGCTTCTTAGCAAAGCCCTTATGAATAGTGGACGTCTCATTGTAAAGCCTTGTCCTGAATAAATTGCATTGTGCAAAGCCTAAAGTGTGTCCACCAGATAGCACAACAAGGTCCTTATCGTCAAGGCCATGGCTTTTGAAATTGTCAATTAGTTGAGGAAGGTCCATGAGTGGGCTTGGAAGGTTTCTTTCAGCTTCGTCTTTACTTGCACTGGTGGAGTCTCTTCTTCCTAGTTTGACCATCCACCAAGGACCTCCTAGCTGCATATAATTTTGAAATTTATATATTGTTAAAAATAGTTGAATAATTAACTCTTAAAACGATCATTCTATATATATATATATATATACGTGACTAAACACTATAATATTCAAAAATTTGAGTTATTGAATTTTAAACACAATATTTTTTATTTTGATAACATATAAGAAATTATTAAAAAACTAATAATATTAAAAACTTAAACTAATGTTAAAATAACTAACGATAATATTATATATTCTTACAAGTGTTGAATATATTTCAAATACTTGAAATTTAACAATTATAATTGATAGAGTTTAAACATATTATATTCAATTATGATATAATGTTAAAAATTATTAAAATAAATAACTCTATATAAAGTTTAAATTATTAGAAGAATAATCAATAATCATTTTATACAAATATCTTACCCATAACAAATTACAGATTGTTAATGTTTTAAGAAATTACAGATTGTTCATGTTTTTTAAGTACGTATTTTATGCACAAGAGTTTATGACAGGAGTATCAATGAAGAATTAAATGAGGCCTATTATAAGTAATATAAGATTCACAGTTGCTGCTAATATTTTCCTAATATGTCTTGTATTTTATACCATGAAAAGTCAATAACTTACGATATATGTATATGAAACAAACTAATATAATTATATATTACTTACAGCAACAACAGAGTCACGTGCAGCAACAGCTAAAATATCAGAACAAGACACGACAGAAGCACCACAACATTTGTCAACCTCAGACTTAATTTGGTCAACAACATCAAAACCCCTGGCTGAATTTATATTGGGACCAGCATTCTTCTCACTGTCTATGGTGTCTGTGGAATCGAGAAGAATTGAAGCATCACAACCCTTCATTTTAAATTAATCAAGAAAACTGAGTCAGCCATGCATAAAATAATTCATGTGTTAACAAAAGAATCGATGAAGTAGTAATCAATATTACATTAACGAAACAGTCATGGAAGTGCAAGCGTAGTAAAGAAGCAGCCATACGTCTCTCCTTCTTAACAGCAGCTTCCACAACCCCTTTGATTGCGGGCAGAGCAGCCGGACATGATTGGTCGTAGAATTTAGGAGACAGTTGGCTCGACAACACTGTGTTTGCAAGAGCCAGACATAGCACTATAACAACTAATATGCATGAAATTAAATACGCTTTTGAACCCATTTTAGTTTGCCCTTTTCTTAATTAAATGCTACCAAACCAACTCTGTTTTTCTCATACACTTTGGCTTTTACTCGTATTTATAGTTGAAGTAATGAAACAAAGAATGTTAATTTATTTACTCATTTGTGGATTAAGTAAACGCAAATTTTTTTAAAGAAATTAATTCTTTACAAGGAACACATATTTTATTAGTAGAAATAAGATCAACACTCTGAACGAGTCATGTGGGATTCATCAGATGGAGGAATTAGTCCTAATCATTTCACACAAGTTTCTTGACGACAAAAACCAACTAACTCAAAATTGTTAAAATTGGATATAGATAATATTCCAGTGTTACATCAATGTACCACAAAGTTAAGGGATTAATTGATATTTTTTTTAATCTAAGATACTTAACAACACAAATGATCTAATTTAAAGAACTTTTGTTACATTTTTCTCATAAATATCATTAATAAATCATCCTAAATTATTTCTTATTATATGAGCTTTCTACTATAGATAGTCTATTTCATTTAATTTATTTCAATAAATACATATTATAATACATAGATTTTACCTAGATTTCGATTTAATGTGGTGTTTTTTCACCTATATTTACATCTAATGGTGATTTTAAACATATTTTATTATGTTTCGGTTTTATTTCTAGATTTATATCTAAATCTTATATTTTCTATTTAGATATTTCTACAATTCAAAACTTGAAGACCGTAAGAAATAAATTGTGAAGTTAGATTGAAGATCTATCATCTTATCGATGAGAAAAATTATACTTGTTTAGAGAACTTAAAGTGCCAAAGAAGAAAGGTATAACACACTAAATAATATTTATTAACTCTTACAATAACTTAATGTATTTTCATTTATTGATTTAATTATTGTATTTTTCGTTTGAATGAATGAAATATAAAATTTCTCCCAATGATTTATTTTTCAATAGGAAAGTTATGGAGTCTAGACTCAAAATAAGTAGAGTTGTTATTTAAAGGATAGAAGGTTTGTAACACATTTAGAAACATGCAAGTATACATAATCAAACTATACCAATGATAAGTAATTTAAAAATAAGTTTATCGAACCTACAAGGATTACTACAATAAATAATATTAATTATTAACTTATTAATAAATTAACAATGGGTTTTGAAAATAGTTTTTAAATAAAAATAAATTATAAAATAATAAATAAGATACATGGGCACACAAATTAGAAGAAACATAAGATTATGGAACAATAATCACAACTAACATATTATTTGATCAATTATATCATAAATCAATATTATAATTATCCTTGAATTAACAGCTTAAAAAATCTATACACTAGTCGGCAACGACTTCTAACCCACGGTGAATAAGATATAATGAAAAAATTCACTCCAAAAATAAAATCATTCATTTTGAACAACAAAGATTGATTAATCAAGTTTGAGAATACCTCTGTAAATCAATCTTAAATTAGAATATAAACCTAGTCATTATTGCTACATAAAATTCATCCATCGCATTACGTATAAAAAAGGAGATAACTAAACTTCACAAGATCGTAATCCTAAGCAACATTCAACAAAGGTATTAACTCTACTTATCACACTGTCACAAAGTAATAAATTACCACTTCAAATAATAATATTAACGAATACCATAACTCACGAAATAAATAGGGGTAAGTATTCCCGACTGTGACACCAAAAACCTATATATTCCCAAGATAATCTAGTAACAACTTAAACTAGAATTAAACATACACGTGTAGTAAATTAGTAAATTACTCCAATTCATATATGCATAGTCATGGAATTTAATCATAGAATCAAACCACTACTACAATATGTACTTTTAGTCTCGAAATTTTAGCCTCGGTTCTTTTAAAAACCGAGGACATAGGTTTTTGGCCACGGTTTGATAAAAACCGAGGCTACAGTGTATACATATAACCTCGGTTTTTTAATAACCGTGACTATAAGTTAAATTATAAAAAAATATGTTAATATTAAAATACTGTATGTAATTAATTTTAAAAAAATTCAAAAATTAATTTATAATTTTTTAATATTTCTTTATTATTAATTTAATTTAATTTAATGTATTTTTATTTCTTATAATATATATATATATATCATATATTTTTTTCTCTCTCTCACATATTTTTCCTCTTTTAATTTTCTCAATGTTATTTCCAGTATTTACGCGCATTTTTTCATCTTTTCTCAAGTTATTCCCAAGATTTACGTGAAAGCAAAGAATATATATATATTAATATATAATTTTTAATTAATATATATAATTTTTAATTAATATATATATATATATATATATATTTTAATAAATATAAATATATTAATATATAATTTCTAATTAATATATATATATATATATATATATAAGAAATAAGAAATTTTTACCTTATCGAGCGCGCGAAGTCTAAGTAATATATATATATATATATATATATATTAAGAAACGTACGCGTGTATCTAATTAATATTAAGAAACGTACGCGTGTAATCGTTTCTTTAATTCTCAGCAACTACGCGTAATCGGACGTCTCTCCCAATATACCTGAAATCCATCGATCTCTCCCAACAAAACCAAAGAAACTCCAAATCTCTCTCACCAACAAAACTCAAACTGGCTGCTCCAATATACCGATCATCATCGCCGCACCGCCGCACCTAAAGACACCGATCATCCTCCTTTCCAACACCTCCCTCTCGCACTCGTTCCTTTCCAGCCAGCCTTCTTTCTTTTCTCTTTATTTCTTTTTTGCTCATATTCGCACTCATCGCCGGCCATTTGTAAAGGTGTCGCCGTCACAACGTAGCCTCCCGGTAAGTGCGATACTCAATTTTTACAATATCAATTCATATGTGTTGATTCTTAGTAGATTATTTATGCGTATAATACATTTTAGTTAGGGTTATTTTTTTAGTGTTATACAAATCCATCTCCTGTTATCTAATAATTGCCTCTGAATTATTTTTTCATTGTATTGCATCAGATTTGAAACATTTTTAGGGATTTAGGAATCGGCTATTGTTGCTGAGTTTAGCTTTTGGAAGAATGTTTATATACATGCCGATGAGCCTATACAAATTTTCATTTGCAGAAAAGCTAATGGATTTACAAATTTTCATTTGCTGAGTTTATATTTTAGAAATATGTTTAGATTTTCATTTGATGAGTTTAGATTTTGGTAAATAAGTGTACTTTTTAATATATTAGTTACATTTTATGTTTGGCTTTCTTAGAAAAGGAAAAGTAAACAGAGAGAATAAACTTGTTTTCTGATGTTTAATGCTACTTTAATCTTTTCTCGAAACCGAAATACTGCTCAAGTATTCCCGTTGTCATGTTTTATCCATTCTCGAGTGTTAGAGTTTGTTCATTACCTCGACCCAAAGAGCTATAAGAAGAATGCCGAGAAGATTTAAAGTTTTGGTCTTTTAGGTATTTCAGGGTGCTTCTTATTATCTCTCAAACACCAAAATGGTTATTCCGCTTTTTGGGTTTTATCTCAATCTTAGTAATTGACTACGTGAATCCTCAATAAAGGGACAAAATTGATCTTTTCTCTTCCGTCTCGTAGTTTTGTTTGTTAAAATGCAGAGCAATTTGTCACTTTTTATTCATCTCGGACTTTCCTCCTCCACTTCTTCCTCTTTTTTTAATTTCTTTTACTTAAATTATTTTAATTACACTTCTATTTTATGCTAGAGTTCTCTTACGAGGTGATTTTAAAAAAATACCTTCAACAGTTTCATTGGGAACCGAAGGAACATGGAAGTTGGCATTTAGTGTAAAATTATAGAAAATTCAATGTAACTTCGCTACTTAATCAATCCTTTTAATGGTATATCAAGAATCTGTAAGTAGTTTGTTTGTTGTTAGTTACTCGTCCAATGAACTCCATGCTTTTTTTTGTTGCAAAATATGGATTTAAGATTTCTCAATCTTTTACCAATATTTAACATATTTTTACTCAATGCTTTTCAACCGCAAGTACTTAATTGGCTCCCTTACAGAGTATCTATACTATTTAGCACTACTCCGCCTTTCCCGGATTCTCAGGTCGAAAAGAATGTTGTCGAGGATGCCATCATTGCATGTCACTTAGTGATTATGCAAACAAGCTAATAAAGTGGGCATTGTTATATGGGCGGCCTTCATAATGGTGAGAGAAGGCGAGTTGGAATTGCACTAGAGCTTGTGATTTGTGCCTCATGTCTTGTTTATTGACGAGCCTCTTTATCATCTCAATAGGTACAGTTTTCCCAATTTTCCTTCTCATTTTCTTTTTCTAAAAAGATTATTGTCCGCTTGGTAACTGTGGGTATCAACAGACTTGTGATGGTTTGCAAATATACTTATGTAATATCTAAGAAACTAGAGTAGATGTTTTAGGAAGTAGCAAGATTGTCGAAAATGAAATTCTCTCATAATGTATCCCTCAACTGCCTACCTTTCATTGTATTTTAAAATTTCTTTAAAATTTTATTTTTGAGAATAAGTCTTTAATTAGTAACCATTTTATGGCTTCGAATGTTGTTTCTTCTTCTTTTTCTCGTCTCCTTTGTAAAATCTTCATGTATTTCATAAATTGCATGAATGGTCACGATGTGCTTGGTTTTATCAATGACATTTTGCATTACTACAATGATACGGTTGCAATTTTTTTTATTGTCACCAGTGTCTCTACTCTTCCGATGATGGTGACACCGAAGAAACTTGCAAGTAATGGGATGCACTCTTATTTTTGGCCATTTACCAAAGCAAAGATCAAGTATTTGGCCTTTTTGACCTGATTTGTCCGCTTTCAAATGGAAATACCCTCTTCTTTCGAGAAACATTGGCATGCTTACGGTATAATTGAAAAATATGTACTTTTTTTTTTGCTATTGAAAAATATGTATTTGTTATAACTGAATTTTGATGCTTTAAAATTTTCACTGTGAAGCTATATATGACAGGATGATAATGGAGATTAATACATGGAAATCGACGTTGGTACGCTTATACTAGATGTTTTTACAAGTAGGAAAATTAATACATGCTGTAGACTAATGTTAGCAGCTTTAATTAAAGTTATTTCGTGTATTTTTTTATATTTTTGGAATTATTTAATTAGTTAGTTTTTATTGTATGTGTTTTATTAAACTCTTAATGTAATAACTTTTTTAAATTTAATATAATTAATTTTAATTTTTTTAATTTATATTTGAAAATTTAGTGTAATAATAATTCATTTTGATTATCTATGGTCTCTGCTATATAGCAAGACCGAGGTTATGTTGGCACATACGGTTCCTGCTATTGAAAACCGAGGCCATACGCGACCTACGGCCTTGGTTATGAAAAACCGAGGCCATATGAGACCTATGGCCACGTTATGAAAACCCGAGGCCATAAAGTCGCACATATGGCTCTCAAGAGAAAAATCGAGGCCATAAGAGCAGACTTGGCCTCGTTATTAAGAAACCGAGGCCATAAGCGGTACCTATGGCCTCTGCTAAAAAATCGAGACCATAGGTTATGACTTTTGGTCTCTCTCACTTAGGCCTCGGTTCTTATAACCGAGGCCATAGGTCTATGGTCACGGTTAAAAACCGAGGCCATAAGCACATATTGTAGTAGTGAACACGTCAAAAATCAAGGATGTTATCCAAAAATATCATAATATTTTATTAATTAAAATCATAGTTTAAAACTTAAAAATTACCCATAATCATATAAATAAATTAACTAGATAGAATCATAATTAAAGTAAAAAAATAACGAAGAAGATAAAGAAGAAGAAGAAACAGTTTATGATTTATATCAATGGTTGATTACAACTTCATAATTGTCTATTTGAATTTCTATCGTGTCTCTAGCTTTTAATTCTTTGTAAACCTATATATTTTGTGCCTATAATATGTACAATCTATGGATGTTTTTATTTTTAATCCTAACTACATATTTATAGTAAAAAAATTACATGTAGTTACAATGTAATTAGGATATGATTGAAGAGGTTTAAAACAATTGAAATACTAATCTAACAAATCTGGAATAGTTTGGATAATGTGCATTTGAAATCATGTGTTTGAATGCAAACTCATCTGCATGGATCGCTACGTGCGTAAACTCATCCCATGATGCAACATTATTCCTAATTCTGCTGAAATTCATAACGAGAGTTTTGCCACAATGTACATATAATCATGCTACAACATGCCCTTAATTTTGACACTTTAATGTTTTGATTCCTCCTTGATGTATCTTGTATAAATGTTTGCATCTCGGTCATTACATGTATGACAACTATATCTTTGGTTTCTGAGATTTGATTGATTTTTTGTCTTTTGAATCTATTAAGTCCAAAAATATCTAAAATATATAAAAATATACTCATGATTATGAAAACACAATTTATAAAATATTTAAGTTAAAATGCGATATTAAAACCTATTTCATTCTTTCAATTCCATAATTACAAGATATATGTGCTTCTTAATCACGTATTAGTTTGTCATTTTAATTTTTTTCAAACAATAAATACTCATTTAGAACGTAGAATGTTGATATTTGAACCTTAATGTACTATAGTAAGCCCATATTATTTTAAGTAATTTAATTTTGGTTGGATTTGTTTAAATTTAAGAGAAAAATATATTTTTGTTTTGTTTTTATAGCAAGATTAAAACATTGTTACTTATTCATATGGGTGGAAATTTGGTTTTTTTTTATTTTTATTGAATTTAAAGATATCCAACTTAAACACCTCAATTTTTGGAGAAAATATTACATATAAAAGGGTACGAATGCACGGTAGAATGTAATCATTTTCATTTTTTACTTTTATAAAAAAAAAAAGTGTTAGAAATGAGTACAAAGTCAACGATCAAAGATGGATGTATACATCGGAAAGAACGACACATGTCACACCTCAATTTTAATAAATAAATTTTTAAATATAATATTTATAAAATTATATAAAAATTAATGTATAAAATAAAATTTTTTATTATGTGAATTTTAAATTTTTATACTCAATATAGCAATAAAACTTAATAATTTAAATATATTTTTACTAAAATAAGATATATATAATATTTTTTCAATTAAAAATAAAAAATAATATAAATCATCAGTACACTGTAATTAATAATTGATATTAATAAAGTATATAACATATTATATATAAAATCTTCTCCTATTATTATTTTTTTTTTTATGAGTAGCGTAGAGTCGCAGTGGTCCTTATGATTAGATCTTGAATGAATCTCAGGCGCGCGATTTCCCTCTTTCAATTTGCGGCATGTGTACTTTTACAAAAGTAGTGAAAATTTCCTTCAAATCGATGACGTCTTTTATTTTTCTTCTAGGGATAAAAGAAATGAATATTAACGTGGTTTACTTTGAATATTTCTTGCTTCTTCTCTGATAATTCTAGGATTAGATGGAGAAATCTTACCTGCATGCATATAAAATATAGAGGCGTCTACTAACTATTTTTTAATAATATGCTTAAATTAATTAATTAAGTTGAGCCGCCCGGGTCAATTGATCATTTCTCCCTATTAAATTTTCATTTTAGAAATTAATAAGACTAAGTATTAGATATCAATAATTATTTAATTTATTTGCATTTGTTAATAGTATTCCACCGCTTAACCAAGATTTTTCCCACGCAATTGCCTATTCCTTTCGCTAGACTGCAATTGTGCATCTTTTCTTACCTTTTATTATTGAACCAGTCAAAATAATTCCATAAGCTGAGAAGTACGGGGCATTGTTTATTTCAATATTTTAGAATGAGGTAACTTAAAATTTGAGTATTTTTTAGGTGTGCAATCGAATTTTAATATGTATACCGATTTAAATTTTAAACTATAGACACATAATATTAACTTCACCTTTAAATTAATTTTACGTTTCAACGTAATTAATTAGAATTTAAATATGCTTTGCATGATAACTAAATAAATTATTAGAAGTGATCAAATTCATCTCATTTATTTTTTGTTATAGGTTTGGTGCGGGATGTTTTAGGTTAATTTTTTCATGCACAATTATATTTCATATTATTTTTTTGAGATTATTAGGATTGTTTCGATTTGAGAGAGAAAGAAACTAAAGATAAGTCAAAAAAAATTTATAAAATGTGTGGATCTTTGATGAGATATATATATATATATATATATGTAAAGCATTACACATACACGTATCGATTACATAGAGATATATATCATAGTGTGTCACAGAAGTATAAAAATAAAAGAAAATACACCATAGTTCGATCTGGAGATCGACATTCAAACACCAAAACTCTTATGTGCAGGCCCATCCTACAAGTGTCGTTGTAGGCACAAACACAAACAGATACTCTTAGGTCGACTTATATGATGAATCGAGCTATTAGTTAGATCCAGTTAAGGGTCGATTCATATATTCAAACAGAGATTGAAAAAATAAAAATCTAAATTTGCCTAAATAGTTGTTAATGTAAAATGTGTCCATTGTATATACGTGATTTGTAGTTGTTAGAGTTCCAATAGCTTTTATACTTTGAACGCGTGTAAGAAAAAATATTTTTAATTAAGTGTTTAAAAATAATGTGTTGTTTAAAAACGATACGACAAAAAGGTCGAAGATTATAGACTAAGAAGTAAAAGAACTTCAATTATTCGGCTGAGCTAGAGCTTGTTACTATATAAGTCTTTTCTCTTATGTCGTTTACTTTGTTTAATTTTATTTTTTTTGGGGCCAAAAATTACTTCATCTTCTTGTTTTTGTACCATTGGAAAATAAATAACCTTTTTCCGTGATTGTTTTTTCCCCGATTGTTGATATTTTGAATTTCAATTTAATCATAAAGGTTTTGCATTTACACTTGATTAGGCCCAAAATTAACCTATAAAAATTAATCTCTTTTTTTCTAAGCTGAGAATAAAATATATAACTCAGTAACAATATTCTAGCAAAACAAAACAAAAAAACTTATAAGGACATATATTTGATTTAAAATAATAAAAGTTCAAAGAAAAAAATATACTTATTTTTATATAACTTAATTATTCACGTTATTTTACTTTTAATCCTTCTAAAAAACATATATTATGTATGTTATATGAAAAAACACATATGGCATCACACGAAAGCGTTAAAAATAAAACTATATCTACTAATAAATTATGTTACGTAATTAAATCATGTTTTTATTCTTTGAATTTCAAATTTTCGATTACAATTGAAAGTGCATCAAAAATAAGTAGTAGACATCAAAAACAAGAAGTATTGAACTGATATATAGTTGAAGTGGGTAATAATTGATAATAAACTAGTTGGTCTTCCTACAGTTGGTCCTGATCTGACCATTAGTGCCAGTGAGTGGGCTAAGGTTTCCCATCTTAACCATTGCGTTGGCAAAGTCTGTTCTGAAGGTTGCTCCATTATTGCTATATGACCTAACCTGGGCATCCGTGGAGCCTCCTATAAAGAGTTGTTGGTCGGAGTGCAAAAGACCCTTTTGGTTAACCAAGTTTCTGAAGTAGGCATTGTCAAAAGTGGTAGGGCTTGTGGTGTCAAGTGGTGAAAGGTTATTGTCACCTCCAGTACTGCTTGGACAACTTTTCTTAACTGAAGTTGCATATGTTGCTTCTATGTTGTTTTCATTGTACAGCCTTGTCCTAAAGGTTGTGCACCTTGCTTGGCCTATTGTATGAGAACCTAGCTTATCCAACAAACAATATATACATGACATGCGAAAATTATTTATCATTTTTGAACCACATCAAATATAATTTTTTATTAAGAAAAAAAAAACAATATGTATGTGTGAGTGTTTGTGAGACCAAGGTATAGTGATTGACATGAGAAACACAGAATATGTAAAGTACCAGAAAGAGCCACCATTTCTTTAGCTGTGAAACCCTTGTTTGAAAAAGAAGTGATGAGTGCAGTAAGGTTGAGAGTTGGAGCAGGGAGGTTGTTATTGGCAGCACTTAGACTTGCTGTGGTTGAGTCTCTTCTGCCTAATTGTACTGTCCAACTAGGTCCACCCAACTAATTATTTATTAATTAAGTAGAAGGTAATGTAAAATTAGTTTTGATAATTAATTATGTTAAAATTGATAGAGTTAATGGAAATTAATTAAAGATATAGCTTACAGCAACAACAGAGTCCCTAGCAGCAACAGCTAAAATATCAGCACAAGAGACGACACCAGAACATATATTCTCGAGTTGTGTCTTGATGGTATCGACCACATCATAACCTCTAACTGAATTTGCATTTGGACCTGCTGTTTTCTCTCCTGTCAAACTCGATGTGTCATCCAACAGTATTGATGCATCACATCCCTGTATTACAATTTCATCATTAATTACCTGTTTATTAATACATTAATTTTCTAAATAACACATGCATTTATTGTACTTCAACAGATTAATTAATTAATTAATTAATTAGCAAGAATTATTTGGGTAAAACACTACAGAATATCACTTACAAGTTACAAATCTAACGATTCATTGACATGAATCTATCCACTTTTTGATGCCCACTGACGCTATATATAATTACTCAAAAACCAGCCAGCCGACAGTAGAGATTTTACAACAATTATTGTTAAATTAATAACAGGTGTATGATTTAAATCTTCTAAACGCGTGGCTGTACAAAACTGAAAAGTCAAAGGTATGACGGCAGTTGTCAACGGTTCTCATAAAAAATAAATAGAAAGCAAAGAAATAATATATTATTAACAATTCACAAATCATATACTTAATTCTTCAAGCCAAACTCATCATATATACTTATTAAAACAAGCTAGTTTCTCATTATATATAGGAACCGTAGAAATCATAAAAGTAGTTCTTAATTAATATAGAAAAAATGTATATATACAAGTAGCTATATAATTATCAAATAAAAATATTTCAATTCTGCATTAATTACACGTGTACGTAATGTAGTCAAACATTCTGCTACAATAGTGTTATCTAGTAGGATTATGTTTTACCTTGCAACCTCTAACTTTAGAGAGAGAGAGAGAAAGAGTTATTAATTAGTAAATTAAAGTAGGCAATAAAGCAGGGTATATATATATATAACCTAGTGTAAGAAATTAATTATATATATAGTGAGGGAGAGAAAATATAAAGAAGCACTGTATATATATATATATATATATAGAGAGAGAGAGAGAGAGAGAGAGAGGGGACTGAAGGAGAGAGAGGGACTTGCATTAACAAAGCAATCATGAAAATGAAGGCGAAGCAAGGAGGCACCCATGCGAGGCTCATTTGAAACAGCAGTAGTGATTGCTGATTTGATTGTGGAAAGGGCTCTTGGACAAGAAGTAGCATATGTATTTGTCGACAATTGTGCTGTGGCTATTCCAATACTTATTATAAGCATCTGGATCAAACATACAAATACAAATGACCTTATACTCTTATTATTTTTATTATTATTTCTTAAGAATGATATTGAATGATATGAAGCCATATGATATGATATGATATGATATATATGACTAGTTGATAATTAACCAGAAAATGATGGAACTATATATAGCTAGAACGAGATTTCTAATTAAATAGATCTTCCTTGGTTTAGAGGCATGTAATATATATTAGGCGTTTCATATATTTATACTACAACCTTGACTACTACTACTCCCACTTGATGCAATTTTGAGTCAACGTTCCACCAGAGGGAATAGGCAGGATCGACCAAGTTAAATAATTGTATTTTTATTATTATTTTAAAATGGTATGGAAATTTCTTCTTAATTAATAATCAAAACATAATAATATAAAGGAAGGTGTTTAATTATGATATATATATATATATATATACTACTAAAGTTTTTACTGACTTATACTTCATTCCATTCCATATTAATATTAAAATAAAATAATCAAGTTTCATTACCTTCCTTTGAGAATATAACATACACATGCATATATAAGACATGACACAATATCAACATGGCATGGTAAAAAAATTGGAGTTAGATACAATTTATCACACTTTGTTGGGATAACATCCTAGTGCTTAAGCCACGTTAATTGAAAAATTGATAGAAGGTTAAAATTGAAAAATTGATAGAATAAATATTAGATATACAATTAAAATCGAAGGTTAAAATTGAAATTATTTAGCTAGCTAGGGACATTTTTAAAGCAGATTGATTATTCAACGTTTCTTATAAACGATGGAAATGGTGAAACAATAATACACTATGTGAAATGAAGCTGTTTGATGCAATGGCTAGGGGATTATATGAAGCATATATATGCACGGACTACATCTAGCTAGCATTTATGCATGGTTTTAACAATTAATGCTATATATATATATATATACATCCAGATTAAATTGGTTCGTGACTGTGAGAGACACAGTTAATCAATTAAAACAATATTAATAAAACAGAATCTAATATAATTTACCACCGATCAAAATTACATTTATTTTCGGTATCATACCCAGCCTTCCTGGACTAAAATAATTTTTCTTATGTTCATGATCAGATAACCCCTTCAATAATTTTGAACACCAATTCATAAATATTTTTACTTTTTGACATGCCTTCAAAAGCACAAACTAAAGTAGCCAAAGTTACAACTACTTTGGCAATGGACCACCAATTGTAAACGACAATTCATGCTAGACTTTAAAAAAAAAAATTGGCCGTACCGTGTATAATCTTTTAACGCTTATTCAAATAGCTTTTATTTTTGAATATATATTTCACTTTAACGATGTGTTTGAACGGAAGAAATGAAAAGGAATCATGATTGTTTCTTTTTATTTGTGCGTTTGATTGGGTTGAAAAACGAATCAGGAATAAAATCGATTCTTAAAAGAGAAGAATTACAATTCTTTCTCTCCTTTAGAAATCATAATTTCATTCTCATTTCGATTTTTTTTTTCAATTTTACTCGAACTCCAAATATAACCCTAAATTCAAATCTCAAATCTCAAAACACTAAATCCTAAATCTCAAATCAAAAAATCCTAAACACTAAAGCTTAAAATCCTAAACATTAAACACTAAACATTAAATCCCAAAATCCTAAACCCTAAACCCTAAAACCTAAATCCCAAAACTCTAAAAACTAAACCCCAAATTCCAAATCCCAAATCCCAAATCCCTAAACCCTAAACACCAAATTTCAAAACCCTAAATCTCAAATCCTAAAACCTTAAACACCAAATCCTAAATCCCAAATCCCTAACCCCTAAATCTTATTTAGAAAAAAAATAATTTTAACCCTAAATCTTAACCCACAAATATAACCCTAAACCCCAAACCCTAAAATCCTTAAATCTTGAATCCTAAACCTCAAAACCCTATACCCTATTTAGAAAAATAATAATTTTAATAATATATTTTATTTTTAAGTAATAATTATTTAGAAAAATAATAATTTCAATAATGTATTTTGTTTGACAAAAAAATAATAATTAAATGATATTATTTAAACTTTATTGAATATAGGGATATTAAGGTAATTAATAGTTTTTTTTTCGTTGCATTTCAATGGAAAACCAAACAATATAATATTGATTTATTCTTTGATTTTAGTGGTCAAAACAAACAATATTGTTTTCTTTACATTCTATTTCATTCTCATTTCGATTCTAATTTTGATTTCATTATATGAACTAAACGACACCTAATTGTAAATTTACAAGAATATAAAAAATGAAAGGTAATGAAAGGGGTGGAAAAAAGAAAATTATTTTAACAAATTAAACCTTAATTATTAGTTTCTGTATCTTTTGATATTCAGCTGCTACCGTGAGAAACCATTTGATAATATAATAAAGGATGACAGTTTCGTAAAGAAAAACTTCAAAATATTTTTTTATCAAATAATATTTAGAGATGGGTATCTAAAACAAGTTATTCCTTCAAAAAAATTAGAGGGGCTAAAATTTCGAATATTGATTATTTTAGCAGCACAGATTTAAAATATACATGGAATTTGTTATTTTTGAGTGATTTATTAGTAATGTTAGAATTTATTATTATCAAAATTATTTGTAATTAAAACTTATCATTATTATAATAAGATATTATTTTATTATTATAAGATTTATTACAATATCTTATCAATTCCTTCCCATATAAAGTTAATATCTTCACATACTAGTCATATTAGACCAATAACTTATAACAAATTTTATTTTTTTTATTAAAATTATTTTTTTATTAAAATCGTTATGCGATAATATAAGATTTATCATTATTATAATAAGATATTTTCTTATCTATAATGTCAAACTTATTACTTATATAGTAAATCATTATCTTATTATTATAAACCTTTCAACAACACTTAATACCTTCTGAATTCCTTCACACATAGGGTTAATGTTTTCCCATATTAATTATATTAAATTAATATCTTATTATAAATTTTATTTTTTATCAAAATCATTTTAAGACTATAATGATAAGACATTATCTTATCATAATAAGTTCTACTATCTAATATAAGATTCATCAATATTTGGGAACTAATTATATGATATATTACATGTTGATTGAGTTTATATTTTAATTTTAATTTTTTACGTTATTTGTTATTTGTTTAGTATTATAGTGATAAGGTTCGTTTCACTCCTTTTAAATTACATATTTAAATCATTATAAAATATCATTTTTCGATTAAAAAAACAAATATTAATTTTAAAAAAATTTCACATTAATTAGCTTAGCCTGAGTCATACTTGCGGTAATTGGCATCTTTTATAATAGAAATAGTATTCCTTTTATTGTAGTAAAATAGTATACTAATCATAATATATTATTTTGGTCACAATATATTTTTTTTTATCAAAATAATATATAAGAATAGAATTTAAACAAAATAATTTATATATAAATTTGTGTCCAATTTTTAACAAGCGAGTCCACTCTTATCTTCTTAATCTAAATATAAGGACGCCTTATTTGCATAATTGCGGTGATCAATTTAGTGTTCCGTCTTTCATTAAAATATTCGTATAGCTATGGATGGGTTGGGTATATATTTAAATCGAGATTGGTACTTACGGTGCATTAATTTTGAGAAAAATATTATATTTTGTAGAGATATATTAGATATTATGTTTTTTAAATTAGTATAATTCAAATCAAAATAATCATAAATTTGATTAAATTTAATTAATATGATATATTAATGAATATAATATTTGTGTTATTTTTAATTGTTTCAGACTTTACTACTTATTTTTCCTTAAAAATCAGTTATATATGTATTACTTCATCCATCATTTTCCTCTTCTTTATATTTTGTTCCGTTTTCTCTCACAATCAATTATCGTAACTATCGTTAGCTAATTTTCTCCGATCTTCTTAACTATTTTTTTTTTTCAATCAATTTGTGTTTAATTAATTTACTCTCACTTTAATCTAATCAAATATAATATAATTAAAAAAATCAAATTAAAGAAAATAAGTTGGTATAGTGTTAATCAAAATAAAAATTGATATTTCAAATAAGATAAGATGATGGTAAACTAATTATTGATTTAATTAAAAAATATAATTTTCAATTATATTGTAACAAATAATAAAAATCAATAAAATAATAAAGTAATATCAAGAGTAAAATAGAAATGTGGTAAAAATTGACGATAATTATTAAGATAATACAAAATTTTTTTATATTAAAATAAATAAGAGAATGTATAAAATAATAAATAATTTTATAAAAATAAAATTATCTTTGTATAAATTTTATCTTTTAAAAATTTAATTATTATTGAACTTTTCTTATTATAAAAAATTATTAATATACTAATTTAATAAAAGTAACAAATCACTCACGGATCATGTATGACGTCCATCACAGGTACTATCAACAACTTGCTAAACTAATACATGCAACTGTTCATCCTTTTTTTTTTTTTTATATATTAAAATAATCTTCCCACCTCGGTTCTCCAACTTTTTTGAATAATATTAATTGCAATGACTTTGTGATCGAAACTAAGTGCATAGTCGATCCGCTACCTTCTTTTATATAAATTTTTATGTTATTTTATATGAAAAATTACGTTACATTTTTATTTTTTAACTTGTAATATTAAAAATATTTTTTTATAAAATAAAATGTTAATTTAAAATTACAAAAAAAGTTATTTTAATAATTTTTTATTAGTTTTAAATTATAGATTTTATTTTAATTTATTATAAAAAAAATTAACACAATTTGAACCGTATTAATACAATAAATAATATTATCAAACCAACTTTAGTTCAAAATTTATTACAACGTCGTAACAATTATGTAATAAATTTTATAACAAATTTAAAGCTTGATTCAGGTTTCACTCTGTTGATTTTCTTTGATTTTTGTTGAGAGAGTTATTGAATTGATTTTGGCTTAAGGTCTAATGTTATATTTATACATTTAAAGGAAGAAACTAGCCGTTATTAAACTAGCCGTTAAACTAGCCGTTATTAAACCAATTTACTAAACTAGGCAGATTACTAAACTAGCGTTACTAACTGTAGTTATTAAACTGCTTACTAAACTAGCCGTTATTATTATTCTCAACAACCACGCCGAGTTAGGTGTGTGAATGTCGGTCGACACTAACTTGTAGAATTTTCTTCAAATGATTTTAAATCTAAACCTTTGGTGAAGATGTCCAATTGTTTTTCACTTCTCAAAATGGAGTTTCAATTTCCTTTGCTTGAATTTTTTCTCGAATGAAGTGCAATCAACCCGATGTGTTTGTTCTCGTGAAACACCTGGATTTGATGCTATATGTCGCGTCATTGGTTATCCTGAAAACATCTTCGTTGGTTCTTGAATTTTAATTCCAATATCCAAAGAAGTTGTTTGATCCAAGTTAGCTTCGCTTGAGAGTTGATGCCATGGCTCGACATATTACGCCTCCGTGACTTGATGGGTACCAGACATTTTGTTTCTTGCTTTTCCATGTGACTAAATTTCCGCCTACAATGACGTCTGAAAAAGCAGGTGGTTGATTTTCTATCAAAGCTACTGCGTCTGAATCGGACCTGAAAGCCACACTTCATTAGAATTATTACATTTCATGAGAATTCCTTTACTAGGTGTCCGCTTTTAAATATTTTAAAATTCTATGTATAGCCTCTAAATGCGATTGTTAGGTGTATACATAAATTTACTAATTTGTCTTGAAAAAGAAATATGCGGTCATTACGTTAAATAAATTAATTTTCCTACAAGTCTTTTAAATTGGCTTATGTCTTCTGGGGTTCGCCATCCTCGATATTTAATTTGCATTTACTATCTATTGGTGTAGATGTTGGTTTACTCCTTAATTTACCGAGTTTCTTCCAATAGGTCAAGTGTATATTTTCTTTTGTGAAATAAAGAGTCCCTTGGGTGAATGTGCTATTTCTATTCCTAGAAAATATTTTAATAAACCCTAAGTCTTTGATATCAAAATTCTCCTTTAATTTCATTTTCACTTTTTAATTTCTTCCAAATTATTTCCTAATTATTATATCATCTACATATATTAGAATTATGGGTTGTGAATGTACCATAATTTTTGGAAAATAATGAGTGATCGGCATTACTAATTTTAAAATCACAATAAATTAAATAAGAGCTTAGTTTTCCATACCATGCACAAGTGGAGATTGCTTTAGTCAGTAAATAGATTTTTTAACCTACACTTACTCTGTAAATTGTTTTCTTTTTTATGACGGTGGAAGTGTCATATATACCTCTTCTTCAAGTGTTCCTTGGAGAAAAGCATTCTTGACATCCATTTGATGTAAGGTCCAATTTTGGTTTACCGTATGGAAAGTAAAATCCGAGCGGTATTCATTTTGTACGGTGCAAATGTTTCTTGATAATCTACACCATAGGTTTGAGTGTAACCTTTTGCCACTAATCGTGCTTTTGTACCTTTCAATAGTACCATCACTTTATTAAACTTAATCTTATAGACCCATTTGCATCCTACGGGTTTCTTTCCTTCGGGTAGTTATGCGACTACCCGTGTTTCATTTTTTTCAAGTGCTTCAAGTTCTTCTTCCATTGCTTTTCACCATACAAGTTGGCCTATTGCTTCCTCATAGTTATTTGGCTCATTTTCTTTGGAAATTGAGGTCAAATAAGTCTATATTAATGGTGTAACATTTTCATAAGATAAATAATTTTTGGATAGGATATTTTACCTCATATGTTACAAAATCCGTAATCTAGTTGTAGGTTGTGGAGTCCGATTAGACATACCGATGGTATTATTTCGTTAGTACCATCTTCCCCCTCATTTTGAGAAGTTTCTTCCTCTTCATTCTCATTGATTATTTCATTTTCTACTACTATATTTCCTTCTGAGAATAAAAAATGGAAATATAAATTCATTCGGTTCCTCTTGGTTATTAGTCTCCTTTTCTAGTGTTTTGTAATATGGCTCATTTTCTTGGAATGTCATCTCTTGAAATGTAATGTTTTTGTTAATCGGATCATAGCATTTATAACCCTTTTTGAGATGAATACCCCAAGAAAAATAGCTTTGATTGATGTATAATCTAACTTGTGTTGTTTATTTTTGTGCAGCATAACATGTACATCGTCAAATACTCTTAAATGATAGATATTGAGTTTTTCTTGGTGAGATTTCAGTGGGCTTTTGAAATTCAAATTGGCACTTGGCAATCTATTAATTAAATATGTTGCGGTGGGAAACGACATCCGACCAAAAAATTATTGGAACATTATTTTGAAACAAAAGTACTCTTGTTACTTCAAGTAAATGTCGATTTTTTCTTTCGACACACCATTTTGTTGGGTGTGTAAATACAAGTTGTTTGATGTAAAATTCATTTTTGCTTGAAAAAAATTTGTAAAATTTTGATTTACAAATTCCGTTCCATTATCACTTCTAAAAGTTTTAATCTTTGCATCATATTGATTTTCTACAAAATTATAAAATTCTTGAAATTGAAAGAAAACACTTCACTTTTATTTTTTAACAAGTGTAACCATACGTAGTTCTTGAAAAATCATCTATAAATATAACAAAGTATTTATAACCATTAAATGACTCAATTGGAGCGGAGACCTAGAACATCGAAATGTATTATCTCAAAAGGTTTTTTGCTTTTACAATTGGATAAACTAAATGGTAACCTTGTATGCTTTCCTAATTTGCAAATTTCACAACTACTACAATCTAGTTGTTTGAAATCAAAAATACATTTTAAAATCTTATCGGAAGGATGACCAATTCTCTTATGCCAAAGAGTGCCTAATTCTTCTTCTTTTTTAATATTGAAGTTGCACTTTTCTTCACTTAGAATATAAAGCCCATTTTCTAGAAAACCTTCACCGATGATATTCTTCGTTATCAATTCCTGAAAAATCACATTTTTGGATGTAAATGTAATTTCACAATTTAAGTCTCGTGTGATTTTACTAATGGATAACAAGTTAGATGTACAATTATTCACATGCAAAACATTTGAAATTTTTCTTGAAAGGAGACTAATTGAACCATTTCCTAAAATTTCCATTTTTCACCATTTGCAGCGATTACAAAATTGTTTAGTCTCAATTTTTTGTAATTATTGAGTAAGTTTTTTATTTCGATTATGTGATCAGTTGAACTTTGAATCAAGAATCCATTTGGAATTTAAAGAATTTAGAGTAAGGTTTGTAATCATACGAGAGGTTTTTGAGATTTTCCTTGAAACATCACGGATAATTGTGTATACTGGTACTTCATTTGATCCATATCCACCTCACTTTTATTTCTTTTTCGGCTTCGTTTGTACCATATCCTCTTTTTCCTTTTGTGCGAGTAATCCATTTTCTCTGCTCTCTACCCGATTTTGTCGCCGATCTCCCACTCGACGAGAAGCCTCACCTCGCACTTCCCTAGGAGATGAGGTTGAGACACCGGCGTTCCTCGCGCTTTGTCCTTCCTTCTACAATAATCGCGAGTGGTGACGACATTCCTCGCGCTTATGTCCTTCCTTAGCACACAATAATCGCGTGGTGATTGTTTGGTCTCCCGACGTTCCGGCCAGGGTTAGATGCGGTGATGAAAGCCAGCTTC
This sequence comes from Hippophae rhamnoides, assembly GCA_033030585.1. Classification (NCBI taxonomy): domain Eukaryota; kingdom Viridiplantae; phylum Streptophyta; class Magnoliopsida; order Rosales; family Elaeagnaceae; genus Hippophae; species Hippophae rhamnoides. The sequence continues at coordinate 55,576,783 of CM065433.1, read as the reverse complement.
GGGGTTGTCGGGTAGTTGAGTACCCATTACTATTCTTCTTGTCTCTTATAACAACCATCCCGACAACCTCATCGGCAGGATGGCGACTCACCCACGAGAAGAATTTGTGAACGTACCCACTGCAACTTGAATCGGGCTTGGAGAGGAAGGTGAAAATTCCATCCTGCTCCTCTCTTCTTTGATTTCATCAAGATCGTGAGAGGTCGATACACTCTATCTCGTCATTCTTTTTTGGATTTTGTTTGAATAGTTCGGTGACAGTTGATTTTGTTGTTATGTGTTGAAGTTCTTCTGAAGTTGATAAATAAGAGAGTAATTTTCTTAACTTCCGAACATTGTCTCAGAACCCAACAACGTATCTCATTTGTATCTAGATATGTCATGAGATCGAGAGATATGGGGGTTCCGTGGTTGCCAATAACCAACTCGACTTGAGATTGTCACTCTTTCTCCATTAAAATTTCCTTTCTTTCTTCAAGCTGTTGGGTGTGTTGGATCTTCGCTTTTGGTTTTGATTTCTCACGGTGACGTGCTCAAATTTGTCTCTGCCGATTAGACCAAAAGTCACACGGCGTGCCAAAGATGGTAATTTTTACCATTTAGCGACACCTGTAAGTCTCTCATATGTTGTGACATTTTCTAGATTTCTTGAACTTATCTGATTCTTGTTTGTGGGATTGATTTGGAGCGAAGATCAACTCTGCTTCGATACGTATTGATTTTCTTTGATTTTTGTTGAGAGAGTTATTGAATTGATTTTGGCTTAATGTCTAATGTTATATTTATACATTTAAATGAAGAAACTAGTTATTAAAGTAGCGGATTAAACTAGCCAAGTTACTAAACTAGCCGTTATTAAGTAAATTCTTAAGTAGTAGTTATTAAACTGATGATTCTTAATGGCCATTAATGGCGAGTGCTATTAAGTAGGCCGTTCATTAAACTAGCCGTTATTATTATTCTCAACACAGTCACAATTACTCGCAAGTTGTAATTTTTTTATTGCCTACTCGTAATATATATTATTAAATTACATGGTAATTGAAACTTTTACTCTTATTAATCAAATTTTATGAATTTGTGATTTAAAAATTAGATTAGTATGAAAGTATTATTTACCAAAACATTTGATTAACTACGGAATATCACTTTTCTATTCAAAATTGTTTAGTTAATGGTATTTTTTTCAAGAATATTAATATTATTAATATCAAAGAAATTAAGGGCTGATTATACATTTTAAGACTCAAGGCATGGGTTCCATTTAATATAATATAAAAATTGAAACAAAAATTGAATAATATTTATTTTAATAATTATACAAAAATATCGTTTATCAAAAAAAAAATCAGATTAATTTGTGAAATTGAACTGGCCGTATATATATTTAATTCCCAAATCTGAAATGGATAAATAGATATATTATCCCTGTAAAACTTTACACATATAAATACTGGATGCAGCTAGGGTATGATCGATCTGTGGATAACTAACTGACACAAACCTACTTATTTCAATATACAGTTAAATAATATTTTTTAATTAATAAAATTATTATAATAGTTTTTATTATCGCGACAAAATATATATATATATATATAAAGATTAGTTATTAGTATTATTATTTTTAAATAAAATTATAGTTACTAAAATGTTTTCGTGATACCAATAATTTACATTAAAACTATTAAATCTTGATAAGATTTGGTTATGTATAACAAATAATACACACAAATCCTATAAATATACATTTGGTTATGAAGTAATCAATAACAACATGTAGGGTTTGGTACCTTGTACCCAATTTTTATTTGGTATATTAAATTATCTCAATTTTCAATCAAAACATTTCAAATATCTAAATTTAAACCCCTAACTAATATCTTTTTAAGTTAAATTAAATAGTAATTCCTAAATACTTGACCAATTTTAAAATTGATATTAATTGACCAATTTTAAAAGGATACTTTTTTGCATTTTTAACATTTCTTTATTTTTTTTAAGAAATAATTCTTCATTGGTCATTTAAGCTCTCATTTCCTTGTTTTCATTATTCCTTTACCAGATATTTTACTTACTTTGAACTAAATATTTATCGCTTTCGTATCAGTTTTTTTTCCTTCATGAATTCCCATATCCTTATTTTAAAAAATTAAAGATATTATAAAATCTAGTGGTTTATTCAACGGTTTTTAGTGTATATTAATTTATTGATAATTAATGTTTACTTTTTGGAAAATAAATATTATTTATAAATAAAAATTTATATTAAAGGAACATAAGAAATAAGGGTAGACAAAAATATCCCTTTAAAATGTTTCAATTTCTAAAAAAAAACTCAATTAATTAAAAATCCTATTCAATTTAACTCTAAAAACACAGTTGAATATTGTGATGATTTATGTTACCAAAGTAAAAAAAAATTGAAGTATATATCTATAAAGGTAACAAGCTCAACAATTTGCATAGAAAATATACATTACACGGGAGAAAATCCAGTATATTATTTGTTATATGCATACCTACTAATAGTAAATTTCGGCACACTTCTTATATTTGTTTTTTTTTTCATTTTTGCAAAAGGATTAAAATACACGTTTATTCACCACTTGTCATTGCTTGGAGGATTATCTCAATAGACATTAGAGTTGGAAATTTATTTTAATTACACGTAACTAAAATTATATTTATCGTAAAAATTTGATGATTTTTTCTCAAAAATACTCATAATCGATAAATTGTGGAGCGATATATAATAGTTGTTACAATCTTAAAATTATGATTAATAAAACCAAATATATACTAATATTATTTTTATATACATATAATTACATAGAAAATATATTTTTGATAATAAAATATACAATACTAACAATAATTAGATTAATTTTATTTATTCTTATTTTATATTTTTTATTTTACTTAAAAATATAAATATAAGTTAAATAGTTAAAAAAATTAATATCAATATTTTAAATAATATAATATAATAAGAATTATGTTAACATTTAATTTTTTTAAACTAAATATATTTTTGAATAAATGTTAAAAAATAAAAAAAAGACATGGTTACACCATAAAAAAACTAGTACTAATTTATAACCGATAATTATTAGTAAGATATACCCAAAATTAGTTTGGGATAATTATGATTATTAACATAATCATCCCTAAGGATGTAATACAATTATAATAGATATAGTAGACAATTATTGACGAAAATAATAAGGCACATTTTTTCATCTTATAATTAAATATCACATGAATTATACTAATATCATAACTTATGATAAATAATTTTTTTCCTATTCATTTGATTAATTTTTCCTATAATAATATTTTTTAGTGCAACTCATAAAAAGAACACAATTTGTAAAGATAGATTATTAGTTTCATAATTTTATTTTTGTTATCTATTTTAATTATATTTGAAGTAAAGTAATATTTTAATAATATATCATTTAAAAATATATTAATTTAATAAAATTTATTATTTAATTAATAATTTTTTACATATATAATAATAGACGTGTAATATTTAGTGGATATTTTTGAATAATCAAATATTGTTTAATTAATTAATTATCCTAAAAAAAATTTTAATTATCACGCATATATTACTACATACTTAAAAAAATGTTAAATTAAATAAAAAAATTACATCAAATTAATAATTTTTTAAAAGGGTAAAATTAAGTTACAACTCAAAAATACAGATAACAAAAATTTAATCACGATACTGTTAAATTGTGAAACTTTAATTTTTAGAGGAATGTTGTATGTCTACCATCATTTTTAATTGATTGGATAAGATAAAATCATGAGAAAGATTAATTATAACTTTAGATTCACGTTCACTATAGTATTACTCTTCCTCAAAAGTGATATTTTTGTCTTTATCTTTCTCTTTTTAATTTCAAATTTCATAAGGACGATTTAAATGTAATATAATAATATTGCAGTCTTAATTAATTAAATGATTATATATATGGAAACCTTCAAAAAAAGTAGAAAAAAAACTTTTAATATTGTTAGCAACACGCACAAGTACAGCTAATCCACCGTCAAAGATGTTGTTAGCCTTTTGCATTCATGTCTATTTTTACTCTAATTCTGAAACCCCCCGCTACCCTCATGTATTTAAGGATCATATATGAAGTCATCTTCGCTTTGAATTCAAACTATAACAACTATTTTATTAAAAAATTATTTCATAGTAACCATATTTTCAACATCATGATGATAGAAAAACTATATAATTAGTTATATAACCATATTATTATATGCACGTTAATATGTTGCTTAATAATAAATAAAACAAGATAAAATAAATTTGTTACTTTGCACTGTCGGAGTTGGAGAAATTCCCGTATCCCACACACTTCCTTAAAAGTAGAGGTTCTGAGCTGTCTTAATGCTGTCTGGCATCATCAGTTTTTACCTTCGCCCTTCACTAGAAGGGCTCGGCATTTTTTTTATTTTTTATTTTTTATTTTACCATGACATAGACTTATATATGTTTTTCCGATGGATTTTTCTTTCGCATATATACTTCTATAAGATTATTTTTTAATTAATATGAATATTATCTCAACTATACATTTGTTATATGATATATAGATTATTTCAATTTATTATCACATCACATCAATTAATCTAATTTTTTATATTTATATAACTTATAATAAATATACAATTTTAACTAATGGATATTAGGTACAAAATACAAATTTAAAAAAATTGCTAAAAGAAAATAAAATAAATATTAACATATCATCAAAAGATATCAATTTTTAAGAGTTGTATTGACATAAATGTTATTTTAATGTTTAACTCATTTAATCTATTAGAGATAAATTAGATATCTCATTTAATATATTCTAATTATAATATTATTAAAAATTAAGTAAGATAAGATAAAATGAGTTAAAAATTAATAAATTATAACATACATCTCATTAATCTCATTTAAATTTATTAGATTATATAATTATTCTATACATCTTAATATAATATATACCTAATAACATAATTGTAATTACCTGTGTAATACAGACATCTAATGTGTGTATTAGATATCTTATTTAAGATTATGATACGCTGTAATTTTAGTTAAAAATTCATTCAATTAAGAAATATTAATTTATTTGTGTATTTTAGAATAATTTATACCTCAAGATGATAGTAAATATTTTTTATACATAGATTTAAAAAAATATTTTTTTTTATCAAAAATTAACTTATAGGTTAATGTATTATGATTTAATAAATATTAGCATATCACTCAATTTATTTGTTTGTTTAAATTAATGTAAGTGGCCTTTTTACGAACCTAATACAGTCGATGGCGTAGATATATATATATATATATATATATAACGTTAAGTAGGACTCGGACCAGAATTAATATTTTATTTAAAATAATTTATTAATTCTTAATTCATATATAAATTAATTTTTTTTATTTTTAATAAAAATTAAAATTAAATTTATAACACTTAAAAAATAATTACAATTTAATATCAATATATGAATTAGTAATTAAATTTTTAAAATTTCATTCATAAATCTTTAAAATTAATCACTAAACTTTAAAAAATTTATACATAAGTTTAGTCTGGGACTTAAGATCTCTTAATTTTTTAACTATAAAATATTTATATTAATAATTAGATTAAAATATATGTATGAAATTTAAAAAATTTAAAAAATAAATTTTATGATTTAATAATTTATAAGTGAAGTCGTAAAAATTTAAAAATATAGAAAATTAAGTTATGTGTGGGGGTTTTCGGTGATAAAAGAATAATTAATTATAATTATTTCTGGAGAAATTTGAAAAAGTTGTGTGAAATAAGGCCAACTATCCTTTAGAAAATTCAAATTCAGAACACGGCTTTGACCTGGGTGTGTGAACCTATTTGATTCCCTTGATTGAAATGATACAACGACCCTTGCTCCCAGTTGAGCATGAAAGCTGTTTTTTTTTTTGTCATAAGCATGAAAGCTATTTGATGAGTTTTTTAAAAAAAATATTTGGATCTGACTCTCAAAATAATATATATATATATATATTTGATGAGTTTTTTTTAAAAAATATTTGGATCTGACTCTCAAAATAATATATATATATATATATATATATATATATATATATATATATATATATATATATATATATAAAACTAGTTTTCTTCAAATCTAGATGCATGGATAAAGATGTGTATGAAAGAAAAAGAGTTCAAACATTCCAACTCTAAATTTTAATTGGTCTAAAATTTTAAAATATTCCTATTTTTAAGCTTAATTGATAGCTGGTGTAGCTAGCTAGGGTGGTAGATTCAACTCCTAGGGTAAAGTTAAAAATTCAAATTTTAAAAACTATTATATTAATATATATTTTCATTATGAGACTTATCATTATTATCACGTCAAATTATGAGTATTTATCTTTACAAATCTTATTATTTTATATTTTTAATTTATTTGATTTACATTTAAGTTCATTTGTGATTTTTTTTCCCCTTTAAGTCCATGTATTTCGTTGTGAGGTGGCCATTACTTATTAGTTACTAGGATACAATATAATAGAGGATATTTTTAACTTGATATCTGATTGGGAATTGACTAATAATTTTATTTAATAATATATAATAATTTAAATATTTTTAAAGATTGAGATTTAAGGGTAAGAAGTGATCAATAGAAAAAGTATTAATAGAGGATCCAAATTCTTTTATAACTTGACATCTAATTGTAAAAATGACCTATTTATTTACATAAAAATATATTTAAGAATATTTTTTTATATTCAAATAATTATACTTATATAATTAGGATTACTTTTGTTTATTTAAGTAATTATATCTATATATGTAAGACAAATAGAGTTATTTGTGCTCGGTAAATAAGTATAGTTATTTATGCTCGAAGAACTAATAAAATTATATTTTTAATTTATTTTGTCTGTCTAATTTGTATTATAAATACTTGTAAAATGAAGGTTTAGAGGCAAGATATTTTGAATCAATTATAATATCTTCTTAGAAATTCTTTTTAAAAATTTTATCATTCACTTTTGAGACTTAAGTTAGAACGACATCTAACAAACCGATGCGGTAAGTGATATTAGAGTCTTCCTAATTATCATCATCTTTGAAACACCGTCACGGTAAATCATCCAACTCACATTATCTTCATTTTCAATATATATATATATATATATATATATATATATAATCAAAAAATTTATTATCTTTTCTATAAAAGATTTATTCCAAATTCATTTCCAACGTATTCATCACCACAATTACACACAATTGAAAACAAAAATTCTCATTTTTTGCATCCTTCCTATCTTGAAACTTCATTCATCAACTTAATATTTGTATCATTTGCACCCCATCTATCATTTCCACTTCTATTTAAGGAAAAAAAAACAAATGTGATAAATATAGGATGTGTGATAGAAAAAGGAAAGAAAAAAAAAAGAAAAGAGGAAGAGTAAGGAAGTGAAAGAGAAAGGAAAAAATGAAAGTGAGAAGAAAAGAAAAAAAAAGAGAATAGAGTAGAGTAGGAAAAAATAAGCTTAGAAAGAGAAGTGAAAAAAAATGTTTTAACTTTTTTTATAAAAAAAATATCAGATAGCGAGTCTACATGCCAAGCTTCAATAAAAAAAATATGTAGCAAAAGAGTCAATTGTTGCTCATATCAAACAAATGCAAAATTTGCAAACAACATTTAAAAAACGTTTCCAAGCTTTAGAATTTTTTTTGACTAAATGTCTTGGAGAACCAAACATCAATAATGAGCTTTCATTTTATGGACCAACTAAATTCAATCCACGGAGATAATATGATAATTTTCAAGGTAATTTTAAATACCCCAGAAATAATATTGTAGATGAAGACTTCAACAATGACGAAGAGATCAACACCATTAGAGAAAAACCATGGATCTTGGAAAAATGACTATTCCATGAAGATATAAATGACGCAATTTGATGGCTTATATGTAATTGAAGAATTCCTTGATTGATTAGTGAAAGTGAAAAAGTTCTTTGACTATTGGGAAACTAAAAAACATATAAAGATCAAATTGGTGACCAATCAACTAAAAAGAGGTGCACAAGTCAGGTGAGACAAATTACAATGATAGACATTCGAAAGAATAATAACAAAGTTTGAAGTTAGTGACAAATGAAAAAGCTCATGATTGAGCATTTTATACCTTTAGATTATGAGCAGACACTTCGTAGTCATTATCAACATTGTCGATAAGGATATCACACAATGAAAGCTTATGTTATCGAGTTCCACACACTTACAACTCGAGTTGATTTATGTGAATCTAAAAATCAAATAATTTCAAGATTTATCAATGGTTTTTATGAAAACATACAAGAGGAAGTCTACAAGCCTTCAAATTCCACACTTTCTAATGCATTCAACTTGTTATGAAAATAGAGACACAACTTAACAAAGGGTGACACATAATCCAATATCTTCGCATTCTTCTACATTGAAACAAATACCCTTACCAAACAAAGGGTAGTTAGTTAAAAGAGCACATAATGATGCACTAAGGCCAAGACCACTCAAGGATCAAGTAACTACATGTCCGCAACATGAAACAACCTCTAATCAAGCTTCTTCTAGTAACATTTATATAGTACCAAAAAGAAACAAATGTTATCGATTAGACAAATAGAACATAACTCTCACCAATGTCGTCAAAATAGACCAATTAACTTAGTTATTTATGATGATGACTTTGAGGTAGACGACGATTACCTTGAAAAAGATGGCTTTATAGTAGAAAAATAACCAAAAGGTGTTATTCACGAGGATGAATGAGTGTCTTTAGTAATAAAAAGGTTAATGTATACCTAAAGAAGGAAAAAGACCCACAGGGACACAACATTTTCAAAACGAGGTGTACAATTAATCAAATAGTATGTGATCTCATCATCGATAGCTTCAGTAGTGAGAACATTGTTTCCAAAACCATGGTTGGAAAGATGTAACCAAAGAGAAAAGTTTAGAACACAGGCCTTTACACACCTCTACCAATTCCAGAGGCTCCTTGTGAAGATTTTTCTATAGATTTTGTTTTGGGATTTCAACGGATACAAAGAGGTTCAAATTTTATTTTTAGTGTGGTCGATTGATTTTCCAAAATAACTCATTTTATTTCCTACAAGAAGACATCTGATGTTACACATATTGTTCAATTGTTCTTACGAGAAGTCATTCTCTTATATAGTTTACCTAAAATAATTATTTTTGATAATGACATCAAATTTCTTAGTCATTTTTAGCAAACTCTATGGAAAAGACTTGATACATCCTTGCATTATAATAGTACATGCCATCCACAAACAGATGATCAAATTGAGGTCACCAATTGATCATTGGAAAACATTCTTCGATGTTTGTCAAAATAAAATTGAAAGATTCTACCGCAAAGTACAAACTTGATAGTGAAAACATAGACGATATAATTCTTTTAATTAAGGTTATCTTGTCACTTGCGTAAAGAACAAATTCTTATTAAAAAATATAGAAAACTCAAACAAAAGAAGATCATATCGTTTTGCATCCTTCAAAAGATCAATAATAATACTTATGTGATTGACCTTTTTTATACCTTTGTTATTTATAAGACATTTAATGTCCAATACTTAGATGAATACCATAAACCTGAGTCATTACCATAATCAACTCGATAATGACTTTTTTTTAAGAAGGAAGAAACTTGTGTAACTATTTACATAAAAAAATATAGGATAACTTTTATATATTTAAATAATTATACTTGTTGTGTTTGAAGAACAAGTAAAGTAACTTATACTTAGAGAACAAATATAATATTTAAATAAATATACTTGTGCTTAGAAGACAAGTAAAATTATATTATATTATATTATTCTAATTTTTATTATAAATAGTAATAAGATTTAAAAGTAACACATTTTAATCAATAACAATATCTTTTTAGAAGTTTTCTTTGTTAATTTTCGAAAGAATAACATCTAACAATCCACTGGATTAAAAATTTTGCATTAGTAAATCATATAATTAAATATTCATGTTTAAATAACCATATACATGTTTTTTTTATTATTATTAATACAAAGATGTTTTATTTATATTATTCACTTTTGGAAAGAAAAAAGAAAAGTCTAAATTTATAAAACTAAATGTAGGCTTACCCGGCCATAATGTTTTATCTGATCCTTTCTTCTTGATTGTTAGAATTTTGCTTTTATTTAAGGGACTTTTGAGCCCAAAGTGTAGATTTTTCTTAAATGCGGGTACATTTAGCAAAATCTTAAGTATATCTAGCTTATGTAGTTTAATGTGAGAGATGTTAGGTGTATTGTGGTATATACTTAGAGATTTTGTTGATGTACTCAAAATTGACCTTTTGCAAACATTTATATTCAATAGGTTTTTCTAAAACCTATATTTTTTATGCCACTTAATAGGCCTTTTAACTAAATTGTACATTAACAGGATAACTCAACTCTTAAATGGCAAATACATGCAATAATTTTAAATTTTAAATTTCTTTAAATTTAACGTTATTTAAATTAAATTATAATTAGATATATCTGTTTAATGTTGAACATTATCAAAATATATATAATAATTGTATTATTTGTATTATTATATATTTTAAGAATATTATTTTTTATAATTTTACTCCTTCTTTTAATGTTTTTGGATCATCCTAACTAGTTCTATTAGTATGAATGTTGAGCTATCCGTTTTGTGACCTCTTTAATATTTCTATAAATAATATTATAGGTTATAACATTTTTATTTGTGATCTCTTTAATATTTCTATAAATAATATCATAGGTTATAACATTTTTATTTGTGACCCCTTTAATATTTGTATAAATAATAATGGTTATAATATTTTTATTTGTAACAAATTATTGTAAAATAACAGCTAATAGAGTAGTTATCTATTAATTAAAATAACCAATCTAATTTTTTTAACATGTTATTACGTGATACATAATTTATTATTATAAGAAAATTTGTTCTAGATAAGCTTTTTTGTGTAGTTATTCTCGTAAGTATACTTGGTGTTGATCAATTAATAACAAACAGCTGATCCACCGAAGTGAGCTAGCTAGTTCAGATAGTAAACATGGTGTGATCGATCAACATTGAATATGGTTGCTCGGATTAAATGTTTATTGGTAAAACTTAATAATAATAATAATAATAATAATAATAATAATAATAATAATAATAATAATAAAATTGATCCACCTTTTCAAAATTCTTCGTTTCTCTTTCGTATATTATATATGCACCTGTTTCTATATAAATAAATGTCTTTTATATCCGTAAGAATTTTTATGTCAAATTTGTTTACCTTACATATTAATTAATTATTTAGGTATTAACATCGATCATATATATTTCTATCCCGTATTTTATCAATTATATATATATATATATGGTCACCACATCGGACTGAATTAGTAAAAGCAGATAACACCAACGATCATATTAATTCAGAGACAGACAGGTAATTATGGTGGGTCCATGATGTACCCCATAAAACAATAAATAAATGATTACTAATTTTTAATATTATATATTTATATTTTATATAAAGCCATTTTAAGCTTAATTATGTAAGGATAAAATTAAATAAATAAATCGAGATTGATGATAATTAATGGAAATTGCTAAGTTTGGCAGCAGCAGTTCTTGATAGCTTGCAGGACTGCTTGTTTCACCACTTGAGCTTGAGCTTGATGATTGTTATCATCTTGCCTTTGCATACTCTACAATTTGTCCCATAAAATCAACCAACCCTAGCTCATTAATTAATATTCAGTACTATTAATTAATTAATTAATTAATTAATACTGTAGAAATCAAATTACGTAACTGATTGCTACATATATACGTACGTACGTATGTACTAATAAATAAATAAATAAATAAATAAAGTTTATTTCTAAAGTTAATTTTTGGAAATATTAACAACTTAATTGTCTACATTTATTTATTTGAATTAAGATAAAGATGCATAAGCGTATCGTTATTAAACGACGCCACCAGTGTTTTAACAGAAAAAAATAAATAACTAAATACCAGAAACATCCAAATTAAACCTTGGCATTTTTTTCCTTCTTCCCAAATAATTACAGTTACACATACCCGTATACATCATATACATTAATAATGAAATCAAAGAAGAAGTTTGACTTATGTACGTAGTTTAAAAAGAATGGTATTTTTTTTTTCTTTCTTTCTAAAAATTAAGCTTTAATCGTTGAAATTATTTAAGTTTGTGCTTTTAGATCAAAATGTGATTTGATTGATATAATTAATTTTTTAACATGAAATATATATAATTTATTTATTCGTACTTTCATCTTACATAAAATTTAAATTTATTATTCAAACAAAAAGATTATATGGGGGCAACGTACACACATTTACTTAACTAGTGAGATAACGACAAAAATCAAAAATTAATTGCCAATCTAATCTATAACGCCAGTTATTTCAAAAAAAAAACACCTCTTTCTAGGCAATAATAGGCGGTTTCAACTATTTTTGTACATGTGTATTTTTTGTAATAACATAGGAAAATTGGACTGGACTATAAATGATATCTAAAAGAAATAGTATGAAAAGAAAGAAAGAAAATAAAAAAACCACATTTGATTCATTTTAGGATAGTATGTCTCAGTATCATTGTTAATTAGTTTATTTTCGTAATTATTACATTAAATATTAAATTTATTTATAAAAGTTAGTTTTAATATTTTTTATAATAAATTATAGAATTAAAAGTATTTACTTTTCATGATAAAAAAATTAATAATACATTGTATATAAATTAAGAGAATAAAAAATTATTAAACTTAATACTTCTTATCTAATACAATTATTTCATAAAAACTACTAGACGTAGAAGAACCTTTTTCCCTTATTTTTTTGACAGACTTACAAATTAACTCACATGTGAGGTTTTGTTCCTCTTGAGTATCAGAAGAAGGCGGAATAATACGGATTACGTACACTTACCTATAATAATGTAACTGTTATATGTATAAAATATTGGTTAAAAAAAATAATATAATTTATAGTTAATTCATAAATTTTTATTAAATAAAAATCTCACTTATTATTTTATATTTTCACTTAATGTCATTATATTAGACACTATTTAATTTTATTAAAATATTATTTATATTCTTATAAATTTTTTTATTATTTTCCTTAAAATATTTTACTTGCTTTAAATAATTAGTTACCAACACTTTTGCTATTTTTATTGTATTTTTAAATTTGTGCAATTTTAATTACCCATTAGTGCATAAATGATCAATATATTCGAATGATTTTATTTTTAAAATCCTCAATAAAAAAAAATCATATCTTCATTTTCTCATGACATTAAAAACATTTGTTTGTTTATATTATAAAAAGAATAAACATTTTTATGAGAGAGTTAAAAATAAAACCAAAACATATAAAAGAGAGTTATGTTACACAATAAAACCTTTTAACTATTAAATTTAAAGTATTAGATTAAGACTTAAAATGAGAGATAAACACATTAAATGATAGTTGGTCTTGTAAATTTTATAAAATCCATAAATATTAACTTCAAGTAACTCAAATCTAATGTTATTTATAAATATTACATTGTTATCACACTTTATTATTATATACTATCATGTCCACCAGCAAACAAACTTACAATAGTATACCATATCGAATAGGTTTAAATATAATTTTAAGATTGTATTTTATTATAATTAATTTATACAATATCTAATGAATAGTAATAATTTATAATACATATTTTAATAAAATAATTTTATATTTAAAATGTAATGCAATTTGTTTTATGTAATTTTCTCACGTATCAAAATTATTTCTTATAAAAGTTTATTTACATTATTATTTAATTTATTTTTATATTTAAAAAAATAAATAATATATTATTTTTAACTGGATAGAAAAAAAAACTCTAGATACCTAATTTTAGTATTAAAACTTTAAACATATTAAGTTAAATGTAATTATTTTAATGAATTCTTAAATTACATAAACCTAAAACTTCAAATTTAAAAGTAACTTCTCAAATTTATGTACGTACATATCTATAATTCCATAATATTTTACCTAATTTTTTTTATCAATAAGTGAGAGGGCCCCTAACTATACCTATAGTGAGTCAAAATTTATATACGTAACTTTATAATATTTATTCTATATAATACAGTTTAATCTCGACAGACTTATATAATTGTACATAAATTATATAGTTAACTCCCACATTCGTTTAAGCTTTTGGTATGATGGTGACAAACACTCTTAACTCTAGCAGTGACGCCTGTATTACATGTATGCGTAATTTCACATTAATTATATATATATATATATATAAAAGTTTTTCAAAAATCAAAAGAGTAATAATTAAGAAGAGAAAGTAGGGATTTGATATGCTAGCTTACTTCTCCACTGATAACTTGCAGTTGGAAAGTGTCTGAACAAGAAACCCTAGCATTTATCACTTCAAGGCCAAGCTCCTCAAAGGCTTCCAGAATAGAAACAAGCAAACCCGTGCAATTCTTTGCTGCATATACGTTAATCTGGAAACCAATTTCGAGGGTTTCAACCGAAACCTGTTGGAAATTAATCAAAGTAGAATATAGTTATGTTTTTGTTTGATGTAATTTTCTTCATTCATCTTAAGAATTATTCATTAAATTCAAATTCAAAAATATAATAACTTCGAGATCATTGAATTTAAATGATTTTAAGATTATGATAATTTGTTAATATCACTTGTAATCGAAACATTAATTAAGGTTTTTTTTTTATGATTAAAGAGAATAAAGCTAGGATATTCAAATAATATATCTTTCTTACTGAAGGAGATTGATCATCATTTTGTTGAATAGGTATTAATTGGGGCGAAGAAGTTCCAACAATATCCTGCACGTTTAGCGTTTGATCCACTTTTTGCTTCAAATCCATTATATATTTTGTTGCATCTACTATGATTGAAGCTTTGTTCAGCTGCCATTTAAAAAATTAGATTAAATCTAGCGCAAATACGAAATGATATCAGATTCTGAGAGAATTAATTCGCACATCAAATTAACAATTAATGCGTAGCTAACTTTTGGATAAGTAAGTAAATAATTAAATTAAATTAAATATTTAATATATGAGAAAAGTATGATAAAATGATTGAATTGCATATGATGAATAGTCAATTACAGCACTGGAATTAGTGACGGCTCGAAGACGCTGGAGTCCTTTGAAAAAATCAGCTGGACCTTTATTTTTCTCACTAGAGCTACTCATCCCTTCTTCAATCTCTTGCCTCTTCATCGAGTTATATATATATATATATATATATATATATATATATATATATATATATATATATATATATATATATATATATATATATATTATTAATATTTTATTTTTTTTGAAATAATTAATAACCTCTTGAGTTATATATATATATATATATTTTTTTTTTCTTTTCTTTTTTCACGCACGCCTTTTAAAGAGAGACTGATGGATGAACACGACCCAGGCCAACCTAGCTATTTTTACATGTTTATTGTTTGCTTCTTATTTCTACATCATATCAGTTTCTTTTCTTTTTTTACATGCATGTGTAATTTATCAATTTCTTTAAAATAAATAAAATGAATTTTACCTTCTTCTTGTTTTTTTTTAAAAAAAGTTACGTACTGTAGCATACTATAATTGTTATGTGCATGAGTAAATTTATTGGACCTCATCTTAGCAGTACCTCGTATATATTACTTTCAGAGACCAACTACCAAATAGTAAATATAATATCATGTAATAATTTAAATAAATTGTAAATAATATCATAATAATTTAAACACACATGCATACATACATATAATTACCACGGGCTCACAGCTTCTCTAAATCCGCACTTTTCGACAATTCATAATTACTGAGATAATTTAAACATTTTGAATTAATACAATAATTTAATTTGAATCTAAATAAAACACAATTAAGCTAACCCAAATTTAAGCCTAAATTATTAAATGCATATTTTTCAACAAAAATCATTACATAAAACTACAAAAGTGAGAAAAAAATAATGTTATAATAAGTATTTAATTACAAAAAAAAACACATATTAAACACATACTATTACATCATCATTCAAACATTAAAATTTAAAACAATTTATATAACATTTAATTTAGGCTTCATTAATTTCAATCGATAATATTATCGACAATATTTAAATGTGTTACAAAATCATAATATTTTTAATTTGATTTTGGAGTAACGAGTTGATCTTAACCCATCTCGATTTTTCTCTATCAATTTAGATTAGCCCTAAGGAAATATATAAGAGATGAATTTTAAATAATATTGTATAATGTTATTTATAAATATAATTATATCTAATGAAAATATCATATTTATTGTTATTGCTATATATTTTGGTATATATTAAAACTCAAAATCAATTCATCTAACTATAACATTCTTAAAATTTGTAACGATAATAATAACACCGTAATAGGATTATATGTGGTTTAATATAGTAGAATTTAACCTTAAACATGGTCTAATTATTTAGAATTTAATTTTAAATGCATTAATGTATAATATTTGAGTTGAATTTTTCTTTTTTTTTAAGAAAATATATATGAGATGATGTGGTTATATATATCATTTTTATGGTTATAAATTTTAAGTGTTGTTATATATATATATATATTTTTACGTGTATTTTTTTTAATCGATTCTTAGCACCTAACTAAGTTAAAAGTTAGGGCTTAGGACTCAACACCAAGAATTTAACTCGTGGGTCTGAAACAAGTAGCAAACAAGTTTTAATGTCGGACAGCTAGATAGATAGATATATAGGGTAATTATCTATCTTTCTACCCTCTTAATTATGGACCAGTCCTAATAATCCAAATAATCTTTTAATCATATACCCATAAACTCATTTAGACTCACCAATTATTATAATATAATAGTATGTAAAATAGTACTAGTTACATATAGGGCAATTATCAATCCCCTCCTACAATTTACTTTAAATGATTAAGAACTAATTAACAAACGTATATATATATATATATTTGAATAAAAACTGGCAAGAACTAATTATGTTTCAAAGTTTCAAAATAGTTAAATTTAAATAAAATAAATTAAGTTTTAGATTTTTGAAGTTTAGAGGCTGTAATTCATGTTTGATGAACAATTCATAAATTATGTGTAACTATTTAGTTTTCAATGTGTTATCAGGAGTCACTTAGACAATGCATATAATATCCCCTTGTTTTGATGTGATGAGACTACGACATTTTGGTTCACGGGCTAACTTTTAGTTTTGGTAATTATTTGAAAGCCCACACATAATATTCCATCCATTTATAGCTGGCTTGCCTTATAATGTATATTATATTAAGTCACAAAGGGAATAAATGAAAACAAAATTAAGGAGAATAGATATGATACAAATAATTAATTATGAATTTGAATATATATAATAAAAATATTATTATTTTTTTTAATACAAAAGTAACATATCAATATTAAATTAAATATTACATATATATAAAGTATTAATTTAATTAATAATAATAATATCAATTGTATATTAATATACCCATGAATCTTATTAAAAATAAAAAGAAAAAGAAAAAGCAAATGAAACATATTGTACAAAATAATTTTATTTTATTTTATTTTTGTCCCTTTTACTCACGTGTATGTTAGACTGCTGCAAAATCCACGCATGGAAACAAAAAGAAATAGAATGCATTATTAGAAAGAAATTTACAGAGGGGATAAATAATTACACTGCACCCTCCCACAATTTATGATTTCTATATTCATACGAGTTCACACTTTTCTAGAATTGCTGCCTAATTGACAGCTAAGCAATTCCATGGAATGCTTACTTACAGCGGCGGCTCCACACAATCTCAGGTTCTTGCCTTCTGTTATGGAAATTAGGAACTATACTATTAATCTATTTAAAAATTATTACTTTTATTATTTTAAAATTTATTTTATCATAGAGCATAATATACATGTAAATTTATGTGATAATATTCCTCATATTAACAAATATAATTTAATTAAATCTTATACTTTTTTTAAAAAATATTTTATCTTTGTTTAATTCTACATTATATATGTTTAAAATTTATGTGATACAATGATAAATAAATAAAATTAATTAATTATAAGTTTTTAAGTTAATTAAAATATACATATCAAAAATAAATATGATATATACTGTTTATTCTTGAAAAAATAATTCTAATAAATAAAAAAAAATGACAATATATGTCATCATTTTAAAATATAAGAATATTTTTGTTAAATTACTTTATAAATAGTATATAAATAAATATAGATATATTACAAAATAAAATAAAGTAACTTTCAAAAATGATAGCAATATTATAACAATTTAAATTGTATTAATACAACAATTATTCATTAATAATAATTTTATTTAATAATAATAATACCATGGTATAAATAGCCAGCATCAAATTGTAGTATTATTCCTCTTGAAATTTTGGTTAGAGATCCACCAAGAAGTGGCTAGCTAGAGACTATCCTTAACCAGATGTGATCTTATTCAAACACAATATATATATATATATATCCGAAGGCAAGGCTGTTTCGATTCTTGTTATTAAATGACTCAATTAATGGTTTTTTCTGTTGCAGAAAGAAGTGAAGGCCGGTGAAAAGTTCACGTGTGTTGTGATAGTGTTTTGGTAAAAAAGTAGGAGGGAGGGAGGGAGGGAGGGAGGGAGGGTGGTGCAATATTTAAGAGGAGTTTTAAATTTTAATACGATTAATTCTTAGTAATTAATTATTAGAAATAGAAATGTGTTATTGTGTGATAAATGATCATAGAATATAGTAATAATAATTATTTATATTTTTAAATTCCACATTTGTTAAGTATAAGGAAACAATGATGTTTATAAGTCTGAGTAATACTCTAATCTATAAGTTGATTTTTGGGTTCAGAGTTAGTCATTGGTTTCTAAGTTGGTATCAGAGTTAGGTTCTTGGTTTCCTTGTACTCTTATCGGTACTCATGCCGTAAATTCGAAATGTGCTGTAAATTTGAACTCTAGACATCGTGGAGAGTGGATGTTAAGTCACACATTGGTTAAGAGTAAGACAACAATGTTATTTATAAGTCTGGACAATACTCTAACTCACAAAATGATTTTTAGGTTTAGAGTTATGATTGAGTTTCTAATTTACATATATATAAGTAAAAAGTACTATAAAAATAACTTTTTTTTAATAATTAAAAACATTAAAATAAACTCTAAATCTAATATATATATATATATATATCACGAAAACTCCGTTGACGTGAAATATATGTGTTAATTGTGTGAAAATGTGAATGTAGTACGTTACTCCTCCATTTTACTGTTATCATTAATAATTATCTTTGTATTCAAAATTATTTAAGAAGCACAATTTTATTTTTTTTTATAAATCGTCACAAATTCTTATTGTTAAACCTGAAACATTTTTACATAGTTTAAAAACTTAAACAAACATATATCTCTTATTTTTCATAAATTTGTGGTAATTACAACTCGTAATAATTAATTTATCACCGGATACAATTTTGAAGATTACAATGTATTAATTGATAGTCTGATCAATAGATAAAGGTAATTTAATTTGATATTCATAGCATATTAATTGACTTTTCCTGATTAATATATAAAAAGCAAGAAACGAGCATGTTAATTGTTGTGTTGTTGTTACGCACTAACTTGTTAATCCTTTTTTTTTTTTTTGAAGGAAAAAAAAACACGTTAATCCATTGGTTTGTGTGGGTTTGTTAACTTTTAATCTCAAATCATGAACTTTAAATATGGTCATAATTTCTCCTTGGGAGTAATATTCATGTATGGCGTCTTATTCAAGACAAGGCGTAATCTTTTTTTCTTCTTCTTCTTCTTTAGTGTTTCCCATGTGATTTTTTTTTAAAATGTTAAAAGTGATTTTAAGGAGAAAATACTTAAATTTTAATGAGGTTAAAAAACCTATATTTTAAGCTCTGAAATCATTTAATATTTTTCTATCCAATTTTTATGCGACGAGTAACTGAAAAATTTTATTTTTAATTCTTAAAAAATTTTAATTTTTACTTTATAAAAATAACATACATACATATCACATTTTTAAATATGTATTTAAGATATATTATTTACATTGTAAAAATATATATGTCTAACTAGTGAATAATAAGTGATGAAATACAAAAACAACCCCACTACACTACATTATGTTAATACTATATATATTTTTTGATTAAATGTTTACCACGTAGGTATATTAAATGATTTGGGAACAAATAAAATAATAATAAAAAAGGTTATATGTTATTAAAACAAGTGGTAAAAATAAAAGAAGAAAAAACTAATAATAATATTTGGATCTAAAATAATAAAATTTGATAATATTTTATTAAAATGATCGATTTTATGAGAGTGTTATTTATAATTCTTTTTCTCTTATTTTATGAACTCGTAAGCTTTTATTTCTCTTTTTTTCCTTTCTTGAACCAATAAAAATAACCATATATTACATCTAAATGAAAGACATTTTAATTTTGAGTGGAGATACAATTTTAAAGAAAATCTTATGGTATCCAATTCAACTCTAGTAGTTATAGTAAAATGATTTTTCATAGTGAGAGATAATGTTTCTAACTTATTTTTTTAGATGATTTGATTCTTGCTAAATGATATTAATTCACGTATAATTTGAACATGATTATTGTATAATAGTTATAGCAAAATGATGACTATAGATAATATCTACCATTTATTAGATTTTAAAACAATAATATTGTTAAACCTTTGAGATAAAATGACAAAAAACTTATTTTCTTAATTATGAGTGTTTACTTTACTCAAAAACTAACAAAGTGTAGGTGTTGGGAGTTTAATAAGTACTTTTTTGTACACATTTTTAGATATCAATTCTTTTACATCTGAATATATTTTATTATTATAATAAGATAAAATTATTTATTTTGTATTTATAAAAAATATTGAATTTTTAGTTTTTTTAAAAAATTTCATTAATTTTTTATGATTTCTATTTGATTAGTAGATTAACTTAAAAAAGAAGATATATTTTGCAACTTATATTTATCACAACTTATCCTATCTTTTTAACTATAAGAAGTTATCCTATTATTTTGACATATGATAAATATTAATCTTATCTCTATCAAAATATCACCGATCCTAGTAACATTTTGATTTGATTTGATTTTTATCTATTATAAATACAAAATGACACCATACAATATGAGAGAATATGAGAATATATATTCAATGAGATTGAGATACAAAAATTATATAATTAAGTTGAAGGTAAGAATTGAAAACGATATTTAAGAGGTAATCAAATGAGTTAAAGATTAGATTTAAAAATAAAAATCTTAAGATTTATTCTTTTTATTTTATTATCTTTATGAATAATATTTTTAATTTATTGTTTTCTATAAATAACTAATTTCATATTTGATTAGGTTGATTTCAAAGCACATGATCAAAAGTTTCATAAGATATGTAATATTTTATTTAGTTATTTTTTTATTATGTATTGATTATCTATTTTAATTGTCGTGTAAATTTATTTGATTATTTAAATATATAATTAAATAATTAAATTAGTTTAAAACACTTATTCTAGTTTGTCTGTTAAAAAAAAGTTTGGATTAAGAGTTACTTAGTTCAACTAATCCGTAAAAAGAGTTAAAGATTTTCACATTTATGAATTTTTTTAAGTTGGTATAATCGAAGAAGACAAAATACAATATACATTTGTTGATTTACAATACATGTT
The DNA here is from genome assembly GCA_033030585.1 of Hippophae rhamnoides. NCBI lineage: Eukaryota > Viridiplantae > Streptophyta > Magnoliopsida > Rosales > Elaeagnaceae > Hippophae > Hippophae rhamnoides. Next base: position 55,554,845 of record CM065433.1, on the reverse strand, counting down.
AGTAGCAAAGAATAGTCTTTCAATTATTTTTTTATTTGAATCTTTATCATAATTTTTATATTTTATATTTTATTTTTATTAATATTTAGTTATTAGATTTAATTTTAAACTTATAAAATCAAATTTTTTTTTAATAAATATGAGGTAGTTTTCAATTTTTTTTATGCAAAAAATTCACTTATTTATTATATATTAATTAATAATATCTTAAATAATTTATAATAATGTTTAAATTAATTGTTTATAAAAATCGTAACAGCGAGCTTAAAATTAAAATTTTATTTATAAAAATAGCAATGGATGCATTTACTCCATTAAATTTTAATTAGACATTACCTTGTATTGGAGTTTGCAAGAAGAACCACATACTATTTATATATTCGAATATTACTTTTACATTTCAGAGGGCTCCTAGATGTTAGTAGTACATAGTAATGGATATGCCCAGTGCCCACAAGCCCATAATAAAGTGGTGACATTTTGTGGTGCCTGTGAAACTGTTCAATTTCAAATTTTTTTCCATATTCTTTTAAAAATAAGCTATTATAAGTTTTAATGATATGAAGAAAAAAAAATATAGTAATGGCATACTAGATTGTTCTAGTTTAGTATATATAGAAAGAAAGATGACAATAACAAATTTTCACAATAATTGCATGTTATATACAGTGAATACCACGAACCATGCTGCCGTCTTTGAACTTCACTTTTATATGATGTTGCGGAGTTAAAATTATATTTTAAGAAAATTGAAGTTAAATTATTATATAAAATAGATAATGTAAAATATACGTCATAATTATAGTAAAAGATTGAGAATTACATTTGTTTTTTTAACTTTTATCGTATTATAATTTATAATAAAAATAAAAATATAATAATTTTATAAATATTAATTATACGTGTATAATTCTTAAAAACTATAATTAAAATAGTGTATTAAAATATAAATAATAAGATATAATTTAAAATTTTAAGCTAAAAGTATATTTAAAATACGTATTGATAAAAAAAATAGAAGACTAACAAATATAAACATTTTTTCATCCGTACTTATTTCATCAATTTTTTTGACCCGAAGAAATGAGCTAGTTTATAACATCGATAAAAATGAAGGAAAAATAAGGGAGAAAGTATTAGAAAAATTTGTATTAAAAATTTCAAATAAATTAAAAAATTATTAAAATATATGAAATATTTTTTAGATCACATCATATTAATCATATTTCATGTAATATATACTGTTGTTATAATTATATGTATATAATTAATTAATATTTGAATAAAAATATTTCTATTTAATCATTTTATTTAAAACTTATTTTTGTTCACATATTTTTTAAATGTGATTAACTTATACAACATATACTAAAATATGTATAAAAATATTTAAAATATATATATAATTAATTTTTTAACTAAAAGTACTTATGAAGTTAAAAATGTTTTTTTTTATTATCAAAAATGCATTCAACGATATGATACATCTAATTAGAATGATAATAATAAGTTATCTAATAATAACCATTTTATTATCTAACATGATTAATAATTAATATATTATTTAATATTTACAATTTAACGTGTATATCGATCAATACTCATCGTAAATTTGTGTTTTTGTAAATATAGTCTCAAATATTATCGGTACTTATTAAAATTTGAAGCCATTCATTTATTGTATTCATACATGTACATGAATATTGTATGAAAACGTATATCAATTATAAATTACAATGCCCAAGCAAACTAATAAGCATTTTGAGTCTGAACCCACGATAAATTAATTATTCATTCATTCTTTCTGAACTAGTGTTGATATAATGATTCAGAATAATGAAAAATGAATATTATAAATTATAATTAAAAGAAGAAAATATGATAACCATTAATTAGCTATATATATATATATATTATTTTATTTTATTTTATAATATTATATGCGATGATATTAGTTGGGACTAATTATTGGTTCTATATATATATTGTTAGGTTTTACTCTTATTTGGAAGAGCACACGTAAAACCCATGTGGTTTAAAAGTCCATGGAGTAAAAAGGGCAATTGTGTCATTTCATTTTTTTAATTAATAAACTCATTTAGGGTTTGTTTTGTGCAGAATTATGAAGAGAAAAAAAAAGTTGTGCGATTCTGTACTGATCGAAAAAATTGCTACCGATTTTTAGGTTTTCTCTCTCCATTCGATCTTAAATCAAGTTCTTCATCGAAGGCCATTTGTGTTAAAATTTGAAATTTTGCGACGAGTTCACGACTCAAGACTCTTTAATCTATGCGGTTGGATTTCGATTTGGCTCACCAGTTTGAGAAATTATGAGTAGTGAACAGTGACTACGAATTGGGTTAGATTTATACATTCTTCTTGAAATAATTGTTAGTTTCCAAAAAGTATATTCTTGATGATGTTGTTGATTGTTTGCCTCTAGTTTTAACTAGAGAGAACTGTTGTACAATTGTTTCTTGATGGTAGAAGTTTTGGAGAGGAGTGACGTGGTTGTTTCCTTCCTACATCGGGAAGGTTTTTCCACGTAAATTGCTTGTGTTGATTTTGTGCATGTTTCATTTTAAGCTCTATTTATTTGTTTATTAAAAGATTCACACAAAAAAGAAGAATAGTTTTAATTCTGATGTTTAGAGCTTGATTAAGTTCGAATTAAAATTGTGATTCTACTAATATATATATATATATATGTACTAATAAATAATTCATCTTGAACTCACTTCATACTCTTCTTATCTTTTGCTTTCTCCGCCAAAATTTATATTTGTCTAACAGGTTTCCAGCCTCAGCTGCTTTCTCTTTTAGCAATGCATATACAACTTCTTACTTCTCAGAGAGAGTACGTAGTGTTTCATTTTAGAAAGATCTTTTCGATAAGTACGTAGTTGTGTGTGGATATTAATTTATTTGTTTTTAACCTTTTAGTTTGTGTGTGAGAGAATAAAATTAATTAGGGGTTTTTGTCTTCTTTTTTATTAATGAATAATCTGATTCTTAAGTTTTAATTTAACGTTTTGTAATAGATTTTTGGATCAACTTGTTTATTAATTCTATTATAACTACAGGTTTTTAAAATCTCTTGACTATATATAAATTATATTTTATTATTTCATATTTTTCTTGTTTTAGTGTTGGATTTACGAACTACCATGCATGGGAACCTTTATATGTAAGTCTTTGAAGGACTTCAAGCTGTTTATATTAAAGCTTTAAGTAAATTTTGGTTTCTTCTTTTAATTTGCAGTTATATCTTGGATTAAATTTTCACAAACATGCATTAATTACGGTGATATATAATTAATATAGAGTAAACTTAAATGGCTAGAGTGATACCACTTTGTTAGGAGAATCACAATTTCAATTCGAATTTAATCAAGCTCTAAACACTAGAATTAAACATATTATCCTTCTTTGTGTGAATCTTTTAGGAAACAAATAAATAGAGCTTAAAATGAAACATGCACAAAATCAATACAAGCAATTTACGTGAAAACCCTTCCCGGTGTAGGAAGGAAACAACCACGACACTCCTCTCCAAAACTTCCACTATCAAGAAACAATTGTACAACAGTTCTCTCTAGGTAAAACTAGAGGCAAACAATCAACAACATCATCAAGAATACACTTCTTGGAAACTAACAATTATTTCAAGAAAAATGGAGAAATCTAACCCAATTCGTAGTCATTGTTCACTACTCATAATTTCTCAAACCGGTGAGCCAAATTGAAATCCCACCGCATAGATTAAAGAGTCTTGAGTCGTGAACCTGTCTGCAAAATTTCAGCTTAATCGGAACACAAACGACCTTCGATCGGAGCACTTGATGAAGACTGGATGGAGAGGGAAAACTACTCTCTTTTCTGTCTTTGCTACTACAATTCTGAAATTCTCGGCAGAATCTTATCTCATCAAACCCTAAATGTGTTTATTAATGAAGCAATGTAATGACATAATTGCCCCCTTCTTACTCCATGGGCTTTTAAGCCACATGGGCTTCATTTGGGCTCCTCCAAATAAGAGGAAAACCCAACAAATCTCCCACTTTTCCGATTAGATGGATGGATCCACCATCCCGGCAATTGAACAACAAACTTCAAGTTTTTCTCTTGACACTGCTTTTGTCAGCATGTCAGATCCATTCTCATCAGTATGAATTTTCTCAAGTTCAAGCAACTTATTGTTAAGAGTATCTATTATCTAATGATATCTCTCATCAATATGCTTTGATCTTGAGTGAAATGTCGAGTTCTTCCCTAGGTGAATAGAACTATGATTATCACAGAATAACACATATTTTTGATGCTTGAAACCAAGTTCTCTCAAGAATTGTTTCATCCAGAACAATTCCTTACAAGCTTCTGTTGCTATAATAAACTCCGCCTCTGCTGTAGAAAGTGCAACACACTTTTGCAATCTTGATTGCCAAGAAACTGCCCTACCAGAGAAAGAAATTACATAACCTGAAGTAGACTTACGAGAATCTTCATCTCTTGCCAAATCTGAATAAGTGTATCCAACTAACACTGGTTTCCAACTTCCAAAGCTAATTGTTAACTTGGAAGTACCTCGAAGATATCTCATAATCCACTGCGCATCCGATGCTCTCTTCTGGGTCGAAAGAAGCGACTAACAAGCTCCAGCTGAGCTATGTACGGCCTCGTACATACCATTGCATATATTAAGCTTCCTCTTCTAGCTGAGGCATATGGAACCTTTTCCATATCTTCCTTCTCTTTATCGTTGAAGGGCGCTACACTCGATCTCAACTTAAAGTGGTTAGATTAAGGAGAAGATATCACTTTAGCTTTATCCATATGAAACCTTTCAAGTACTTTGTTGATGTACCGTTCCTATTACATGTACAACTTCTTTCTTTTTTTGTCTCGACAAATTCGAATACCAAGAATTTGTTTTGTTGGCCCCAAGTCCTTCATGGCAAAGGACTTACTCAACTACTTCTTCAAATTATCAATTCTTGAATAATTTTTGCCAACAATCAACATGTCATCAACATAGAGCAATAAAATGATAAATTCATCATCAGAGAATTTCTGCACAAAAACACAATGATCAGAAGTAGTCTTCTTGTAACCGTACTCCCCATATGACTCAAACTTCTTATACCATTGTTTCAGGTGCTTGCTTGACCCGTAGAGGCTTTTCTTTAACCCATACATAATCCTTTTTCCTTTAATCTTAAAACCCTCCGGCTGCTCCATATAAATCTCTTCCTCCGACTCACCACGAAGAAGAAGCGGTTTTCACATCTATTTGCTCAATTTCTAAATCCAAGCTTCTTCTTCAGGCGTAGAAGCAACATGTATGGAAGACATCTTACAACATGAGGAAAATATCATCAAAATCAATACCTTTTCTTTAAGCCGAGATCCTTTGACGACCGGTCTAGCTTTGTATCGTGGTTGTGAATTTTGTTCTTTGCTTCACCTATAGACCGAGCATTCTTCAAAGGCTGTCTTACCTTGGGCAACTTTACCGGCTGAACATGTGATTGTCCTACGATGTTGCATCTAAATCTTATAGCACCAACCCTAGTATGCTCTGTTTCGCCATACCATAACATTGAGGTTCTCCCTCGTTTGTCGAATAACTGCCATACGTCTGTATCATTACAGGTGTGGAAGGGCGTCGATGGTAGACCTCGCAGGTGGAATTTACGGTTACGGATTGCAGTGGCGATCGGTAGTCGATGATCTATTCGACGTATTCTGCATCATCGAACCACAGTGATCATCTTAAACATTTTGTTCCATACGTGATAAAGAGCAGGATCTAGGTCAATCAAATCATCGCTTATCTTGATGGACTCCTTTTTCTATCTTCTCGACATCTTGTATAGTTTGATCTTCATAAACCTGACATCACGACTCAGCACCGGTTCTTCTCAACTAGATCATAAAATCTGTAGCCAAATTCATCCAGACCATAACCAACAAAGATACATTGTCGTGTCTTCGCATCGAGATTAGATCTCTCATCTTTTGGTATATACACAAATGCCTTGCAACCAAAAATGCGAAGATGATCATAAGAAACATATTTGCCAGGTCAAACTCTGTTTGGTACATCAAACTGAAGAGGAACACATGGTGTGAGATTAAGAACATATACAACTGTATTCAAAGCCTCACCCCAGAAAGCTCTTGGCAACTGAGCTTGTGAAAGAAGACATCTTACTCTTTCAACCAATGTCATGTTCATTCTCTCAGCCAACCCATTTAACTGAGGAATCTTGGGAGGTGTCTTTTGATGTTGAATACCATGATGCCTACAATACTCATCAAAAGGACCTGAATACTCTCCCCCATTATCTATTCCGATGCACCGCAATTTCTTCCCAGTTTGTCTTTCCACTAAGGCTTGAAACTGTTTAAACACATCCAATACTTGATCTTTGCTCTTCAAAGTGTACACGTATGCTTTCTTGAAAAATCATCTATGAAGGTCACAAAATATTGGCACCGTCCAAAAGTTTGTGTCGTCGTAGGACCACGTACATCTGACTGTACCAAATCAAGTATGTATTGTTTTCTTGAAGGAGGGGAACTCTTGAAAGAAACTCTGTTTTGCTTCCACCTTAAACAATGAGCACATCTTCTTAAATAAGCATCATTCATTCTAGAAAGAAGATTATTTTTAGTCAATCTTGCCAAACCTTTCTCGGCTCGTGTGAGTAAGTCTCTTATGCCACATGATCGATGTGAGCTAAATACATCCCACGGCATTAATAATGCCTTTGAAGAGTTTCGCTGCAGTATATACAATATTTGGAATGCTTGTTCATGACGACAACCGTAGCACCTTTAGTAAGTTTCAATTGACCATTACTAAAGGTATTGCAATATTTTTCATCATCGAAGTTTACCTGTAGAGATCAAGTTCAAACTAATTTCGGGAATATGCTTTACCATAAGAAGTAGCCTCGTGCCATTATTCATCTCCCGAAACACGCATCTCCAATGCACCGATGACTTTAGCAAGCCAAAGCGTTACGACTTACATGTCCCAAAGTCACTTGTTGTATAGGATGTAAAGAAGTCCTCTCGAGAACGTAGCATGAATGGAGGCTCCCTATCGATAACCAAGCCCGACCTTGTGACATGCAACATTGATAACATCTTCCATTTATAAACAACGAGAAAGTCTTGAACTAGCGGTGGCAACTCGATCATTTTCTTTACTAACATCACCTTTCTTGTTCTTTGTCTTTATTCTTGTTATCCAGCTTATTTGTCTCTGATATTTCTTGATGTGCCCTTTCATTCCTGATGATGACACTCCAGTATTAGAAAACCTAGACTTGCTTCTTCCTTTTTCTTTGTTCTTGAAACCTCTGCTTTTACTCTCCACTCTTGCTACGTAACAAAATCTCTGTTGTTGAGAAGACCAGTATCATTTCCTTCTCATTTCTTCATTAAAACACTCTTTCTTAGGTTAGATCCATATTGATTACACCATTTAGAGTTGAGTTACTTAATGACATTCTAAATGTTTCCCAGTCAAATGACGTGCCAGTAAATACAACCTGACCGAATCGTCATCAAACTTGATGCCATTTAAATTGCTGATTGATTATTCCTGGAGCGTATTCAAGTGATCTGCCAGGATTCCGTCTTAGTACCTTAAAGCCATCAATGCGCTTTATAAGAAACATTTTATTATTTCCTATTTTTCGAGCATACACCTCTTCAAATTTATTCCATAGTGGCCAGATGCGTATTTCTCCAGTAATGTGATTCAAAACATTATTATCTACCCGTTGCCTTATATACCCTTGAAACTTGTCGATGTAACAAAGTTCATTATTCTTTAGATAACTTTTAAACGCTACCGTAGGCAAACAACATGGTAAATGAAAATGTTTGATATAAAGGAGATCTTCCATTTTTTCCTTTCCAAGTATGATAATTAGAACCATTCAAAGTAATCATTCTACTCAAATTTGCTTCCGTTATTCAACCTGAGAAATTCCATAATAATAACGCCATTTCGACACCACTTTCTTAGGAGAATCACAATTTCAATTCGAACTTAATCAAGCCCTAAACAACGGAATTAAACATATTCTCCTTCTTTATGTGAATCTTTTAGGAAACAAATAAATAGACCTTAAAATGAAACGTATGAAAATCAACCGCAAGCGATTTACATTGGAAAAATCTTCCTAGGTGTAGGAAAAGCAAAACACGGCACTCTTTTCCAAAACTTTCACTATCAAAGAAACAATTGTACAACGGAGTTTCTCTAGGTAAAACTAGAGGCAAAAATCAACAACATCATGAGAATACAACATTGAAACTATGATTATTTGAAAAATGGAGAAATCTAACTTGATTCGTAGTCAACATTGTTGCCAGAATTTCTCAAACCGGTGAGCCAAATCCAAATCCCACCGCACAGATTAAAGAGTCTTGATTCGTTAATGTGCTTGCAAAATTTCAACTTAATCGGACCAAAAACGGCATCGATCGAAGCACTTGATGAAGACTGACTGGAGAGGGAAAACTGCTCTTTTTTCTGCCTTTACTACTGCAATTCTGAAATTCTCTTCATAATCCTATCTCATCAAACTCTAAATGAGTTTATTAATAAAGCAACGTAATGACATAATTGCCCACTTCTTACTCCATGGGTTTTAAACCACATGTGTTTTATTTGAGCTCATACAAATAAAAGGAAAACCTAACAATTCTTTCATAGATTTTTAAGTGTGTATAGTTAATGTTAATTTTGATTTTTTATTTAAATCTTTATTATACTAAGCTATATAAGTCATAATCAATGTTTTAAATGTAGATATAAAGATATAAATTTTATGAATATATTATTTATGTCAATCTAAAATTAAAAAAAAATCAAAAAAGTTATAAAAATTATATCCAAAATATGATTCTTTTTATAAATTTTAATAAAATAAAAAAATCAATTATTTTTATTGAATATATATTTTTTAAAATATTTATATTAATAAATACTTTAAATAATTAATTAAAATATTGTATAATAAAATATATATTCTCTTTTGTTAAATATTATAAAATAAGTAGTTAATTTTTTTTGAAATAATTAATTAAATAATCTAATTATATTAAATATTATAAATAGAAAAATTTTAATAGTATAAAAATAAATTTAATTTATTTTTTGCTTTTAAAAGTTATATCATTGGATCTTATCTTCTATATATTATAAAATTAATATAAATAATATATGTATCTAACGAACACAACAATTATTAACCATAAAGCATACTAAAATAAAAAATAATTACTAAATATTAAATTTACTGTTTTCAAAAATTCTATCTTCTAAGTTTTAAGATTTGATATAAAATACTATTATTTACAAAAACACAGTAAGTATATAGATCTTAACAATTATGTAGTGTTTTATGATTGGTAACATCATTTTTTCTATGCGGAGTGGTTTGTACGTGTTTTAAATCTAATTCCATAATAATTAATATTTTTATTTGTCCATTTCATATATATATTACTGTTACAAGTAAAAAAAAATAAGAAAATAAATAATAAATCAATATTTTTAATATTTTAAAATTTTAGTAACAATATTCACGATATCAAAAATATTTTAGTTATTAAAAATATTTAAATAATATTTAAGTAGTATTTTTAATATATTTTTAATATTTTTATGAAAATTTAATTAAAAATATATAAATATTATATTTGAATATCATAATATATAATAAATATCGTGGTTATAATATTTTCGATGTTATCTATATTTTGACCTTTGGTTATAATTTCTCTTTGTAATTTTTTTTAAATTGAATGAACTATTTACTTTTCATTAAGGAAAAAAAAGAAAAGAAAAGCAATCATGAAATCATACAAGTAAGATGTCGTTTAGTGGAAAGACGGAGAGAGGGAGTGAGATGTCATCATTGTAAACAAAATACATAAGTGAGATGTCCTTTTATCAAATAGCAGTATTACTAGAAAGTAAGACGAAGAAAATGATAATTTTTTTAAAAATAATAAATTTATTAATTAATATATATATAAACATTATAAATATACTTAATATAAATAAGTTGGTTCCATTGTGGATTCTCTAAATTTTAAAATATATATTAAAAATCAACCAACATATAACAAAAGTATAAGTTTAATTTATTCATGGATTCAATGGGTTTGGTGAATTTTTTAAAAATATATATAATTTTAAACTTTTTTTATTAATTTTATAGTTATTATTGTCTAATATTAAAGATAATTTATAAAATTTATATTTTAATAGTAGTTGAAACAATACGAGAAAAAATATAAACAAAATAAAAAATATTGATTATTTTTCTGTTATGTTTTTAAAACAAAATAATTAATATGTAATAAAAAATAGATTAAACGGATATTTTTTACATAATGAATATTTGTTTTTTGATTTTGAGATTATTTAAAAATGTTTTTAATAATAGAAAACGCATTGAGACCAAACATTAAAAAAAAAAAAAATTGAGAATATGTTTTGTCTTATAGAAAGCGCAGAGCTTTCTTTGAAAACGTTTCTTTATAAAACTAACCAGCTTTAATTTAAAAAACACAGCAAAAAATTAAATCAAATAATTAATATGTAATTTGAACAATATTGTAAAAATGCAAGAAGAAGATGCAAAATATACATGATCGATGGCTAATCTACATACATATGTTTAGTGTGGAGAACGACTAGCTACAAATTAAGCTATATGAGTACAAGTAGAAAAACATTCTTCAAAAACCACAAACAAAAGAGATCGAGCACAATCCAGTACATATATTCCATCTTCAAGTGCAAGTAATTAAACGGTATTAGTATTATTAGCAACAGTTTAAAAAAAAAATAGCAACTAACGTTAATTTGTTGGGAAATTAAAGTGCTAAATAAGCCATGCATGCACCTCAGGCAAGCTAAACCAGCTCTTAATTAAAGGATTAACTTATTAGAGTACTAATTAACCGTACGTTCAATTCCCATAAATATATATCACTCAAAGTAACCTTTCAAATCCAACAAAATCCATATATAGTTTGAAGTGCATGGTTCGAACTTAGAAGATATTATTATATATAGTTTCAATAAATAAATGATTAATTAAAAAATTTGACATAAAAATGATAGAAATTAAGTGGTTTTGATAGCATTTTACTAATATGACATGCATCACAACTTACCTTTAAAATAATAATTAATACATATTTAAAGTGCTTGAGCAATAGATAAATTAAAGTAATTGCTATATATTGTTGGAGAAAATTTAAACTTTATAGTTATAATCCAACATTTCTAAAAATCTATCATGCACCCAGCTATATAAATATGAATATGGTAATTAAGTACTTTTTTTAAAATGGCCAAAGTATAAATAGAAATACTCATTGACATATCCCATTTCGTTCCATCTTTATTATTAATTACCTAAAATTATATCTCTAATTTATACAATATCTATGTATTTTATTCAATTCTTTATTTCATTTAGTTTTTATTTTCTATATATCTCGATCCCGGCAGGTATAATCACATAGAAAATTAAGAAAACGTACACAAAAGTACAAATAGAAATTATATAAGAAGGTTTAATTACATATATATATATATATATATAAATGGATCTTCACTTTTCTTGCACATATCATATTTTTTAAATGAATTAAAAATGAAACATGTGAATAATTAACTATGGAATATATATGTATATAATTAAAATCGCGCTGATTGAATTAAGAAAAACAGATGCTTATTAATTATATTAATATTGAAATTGTCTCTGATAAAAGAAATGAAATCACTTGAGGGATTTATCACAAATTATAACATCAAAATCTGTTGGCACATGCAATTAGTTTAGATCAGAATTGCAGCAAGAGTAAATCAATTAATATTGAAATACAAAACCCAAAAGTGCTTAAATCTTAATCATCATAATAATCGAAAATCAGGAAATTAATAATAAGTGAAATAATTAATTAGAATTATTAAGAGTCGTATATAGGTTGTGGTAGGTGCTATATATAATATAATATACCTATCTATCATGTCTAGCAACCATGGAAGACATAGGAGAGTAGCGTCTTCTGCTGTCCGAAGCCGAAACCCTCGTAGTTTGCCTGAAAATCAAACCGGAGAATCGAATCGTTGACGTTGCAACAGAAACAAAGTCCAACAAAATACCTGATAATTTCTTAAAGATGTGTATGCTCTTCCTTAGAATTACACTCGTCAATACCCACACTGCCTCTTTAACTATTATTATTCCTGACGACATTTTTTTGGCCACCTTTAAATCTTAATTATTACTTCACTTCTCGGCCTTCCCAAAATTCAACTTTAAGCTAGCTCTCTTAATTAGTGTCAATAATATTATATTCTACTCATTTATGTATATACATATATATATAACCCCAATTTTACTAAAATACCCTTTCTCTTTTTAATTATCACCACCTCAGGTTAAGAAGGGGGATACTTGTTAAATATATAATTTTGTGCTTTATTAATTTGCACCCAAATTAGTTTGTGATGAATTAATAAAGATATCTATTGTTTTACCAAAATTCACTAATACTAATATATATATATAAACATAGAGAATTTATTTTGATACGTCACATACTTGCATGTTGCATCCTTTCAAAAGTAAGATGAATTCTACACGTAATTTATGTAATGAGTAATGCTGAAAAATTAAATTACTTAATTGTATAATATGTAGATGTTCAATTCTTTTATTGATGATTAAATTATGACAATTTTGAAATAAATTAAACGTGTATTTGTCAATTATATGGAGTTAAAAGTACCTTAATTGTGGTGTATTAAAACGTTACAAAAGGATTTGCATTTAATTAATGGACAACACCAACCAACATTAAAAATAAAGGACAATATGGTCATTTCATTTAAGCGTGTGGGAGAGAGACGACAACCTTTTAACGATGAGCACATAGTGGATTCATTCATCCGTGAGGCAGCTTGCATTAGCTTGTCCGTACATTCATTATCATTGATATTGGCTGAAACATGTCGACACCTTATGGATTACTTTTTTAAAATTAAAATAAATAAATAAATAAATAATCTCAATTACTTAACCTTTTATTTTGTTATGGCAACAAGGCTAGCCAAAAAATTTAATTTTAGTTACATAATTTAACATAAAATTGTTAATTATAATCATGGTGAATAATTTTAATGTCTGTATGTTATAAATAAATACAATGATATTGAATTAAATTTACCAATATATTTAAAACAATTTAGGTTAAGCTTTTCAATTATTATAAGTAGATATAATGAGTAGTTAGTCATTCCTAAAACAAAACAAAAAAATCATTGCTACGCCACTAATTAGATCTTAAATGTCTGTATTAAGTTGAATTCGAATTAGAGGGTTGTAAAAATAGATGGTTTTCTCTGACAATAATGTTTATCACTGTGAAAATAGCATTTCTCAAATTTTTTATTGTATTCAAATAACTAACACTTTACGATAATAAGACACCAAACTATCCAAACATTAAATTTTATTAATATTTCTTCCTAGCTAGCTATATGCACATTCATATATTTAGTGTCAAAATAACCATATATAATCTGACATGATATTTAAATAAACAGTTAAAATATGATTTTATTTTATAAAAGTATTCATTAAAAATTTGTTAAATTTATGCAAGTTATTTGTATAAGTTACTTGAAACCCTTTACCTTTTTATACTATGTAAAGCACTATATCTTTTGCTAGTCATAGGAACTTACATTTAACTTCATTCTCGTTATGTATCGTGGGTTCCCATGATGTAATATTATGATTTCGGGCCTATATATTTTGGACCATTCCTAGAGCTAATCTTCTTCTCGTTACTTTTTTAATTTTATGATAAAAGAGTTTCATAGGTTTATATATCTTGTTTTTTTTTTTTTGCTATTTTAAATTATAAATATTATTATTTGGTTTTATTGGTTTAAAAAATAAATAAATCAATAATAAATTATATTATTTTAATATATTTTCTTTCAAAATATTATTTTTATACTTAGGTAGCGTTTAGTTCACGAAATGAAATACGAATCGAGATGAGAATAGAAAGGAAATAATTTTATTTGGTTTGATAATTAGAATTAAATAAATAATCAATATTAAAGTATTTTGTCTATAATTGAAATAAAATGAAAAATATTGTATTACCTTAATACCCCTATATTTAATAAAGTTTAAATAATATCATTTAATTATTATTTTTTCATCAAACAAAATACATTATTAAAATCATTATTTTTCTAAATAATTATTACTTAAAAATAAAATATATTATTAAAATTATTATTTTTCTAAATAGGGTTTAGAGTTTCGAGGTTTAAGATTTATGATTTAAGGATTTAGGGTTATATCTATGGTTTAAGGTTTAGGGTTTAAAATTAATATTTTTCTAAATAAGGTTTTGGGATTTGAAGTTTAGTATTTATGGTTATATTTGTGGGTTAAGGTTTAAGGTTAAAATTATTATTTTTTAAATAGGGTTTTGGGATTTAGGGTTTAGGGTTTATGATTATATTTGTGGGTGTAAGGTTTAGGGTTAAAATTATTATTTTTTAAATAGGATTTAGGGTTTTAGAATTTAGGATTTAAGGTTATATCTAAGGTTGGGGTAAAATTGAAAAATAAATTAAGATGAGAATGAAATTATGATTCCTTAAGGGTGAGAAAAAATTCTGATTTCTTTTATTTTAAGAATCAATTTCATTTTATTCTTATTTTTCAGCTCAACTAAACATAAAATTAGAATGAATCAATTCTAATTTTATTCTATTTCAATCAACAAAACATAGGATAACTAATTAAAATGTTATTCAAACACAAACCTCCAACAAGAATAAAATAATAATTAATATTTTTTAATAAAATATATTAATATTTGTTGATTTCCTTTTATATTAATATTTTATTAATTTTTAGTTTTTAAAACTAAATATATATTTAAATAATTTGTTATTCAAAAATGTTATTATTATTGATTTTTTTAAAATTCATATTAAATTTTACTTGTATCTTGATTAAAAGCTTGTGTTTTAATGGTATGATAGAAAAATAATATTTTAATTAAAAAATAGTTAAAATAATACATCTTTTCTTTATGGTATAATTTTTTATAACCAAATGAACACACTAACAGCCTCTATGATCAAATAGCATTAATAGAATAATATAAGAGACCCGTCTACTAATTTTATTTTATTTTATTTTAATGTATCATATTTATTCATTTTTCTAAATATATTATTCATCTAATAATCTAAAAAAATTATTTCAACTAATATATTCAAGTAACTAAAAAAATCACACGCCTTTAATATTTGTCAATTTGCTTTCGGTCCCATCATAAAATGTTTATTTTCAAATGTTAAACTATACAAGTAGTCCTTAAACTTGTTCACGTTCTAGTTTTTCCATACTTTAATTACTTACTCTTTTTCTTAAAGTTTTGTCGTTTGATTTTTAATTTTTATACTTAGCTCCTTCATTTTTTTTAATATTTAATTGTTAAAATTCAATTTGAAGTTAGTCTCATATTTTGATATAAGTATGTTAAAATTAAAAATTAATTAAATCAACCATAAGAAAAAATAAAAGATCCCATGCGTAAAATTTATAAAGTAAATGGACAAATTATAGTTAAAAAAGACAGAATTTTTTTCCTAAAGAAAATGACGAAGAAAATTTTATTATTACACGTCTAGCTTTCTTTCTTTCTTTTCAAAATTTACTATAGTGATATTGTTTCAAACTTTTTCCCTTTTAAGGCCATTTGATTCGTATTGTAAATTCATCTGGTGCATGCCCCACCAAGTTATCTGAAAATGGATCGGTATGGAAATCAATAATACCCAAAATTCAACCAAATTTATCGGTAAGAGTTCAAAAATCATTGGGACGAAAAAAAAACGAGATGCTGAACTAAATTAACCACAATTTGTTACGATAAACCATGTTAATACTCAAAAAATTATCTATTATTTTTCAAACATATGGTGATATGGTAGCTATGATTCTATAAAAGTAAAGTTATCGGTATATTTTTTTGTTTAATATTTGTTTATTTTATTCAATAAGTAATACTTTTAAGATTGAAAATATTAAAATATAAAATTTTTAGTTAGAATGGGTAAAAATATATTTTTCAAAAATTTTATAAATTTTTTAATTCAAGACCAATTAGAAGATGTCACGTAGACACCACACAAGTAAGGGAGCTAACCACACGTTGTCATGCAAGCAAGGAGGGCCAATCGAAACACGCCACATGTACCAAGAGATGCTAGTTATGCTACGTGTCAATATGACGTTAGTTTCAAGTTTCACTATTCAATCAACGAGTATACCACGCGTCATCACATAATTCATCCGTTATTTCCACCAAGGTACCACATGATCAGTATCTGTGAATTACAGTACACCACGTGCTGTTGGCTCATCGCACATTGACTGCGTCAAGTTCTCTCTCCCATGCGTTACATGTTGATTCATCTAATGATTTTTCTATACCATGTGTCGCATTCTTATTGACCAATACTATTATTTTTTTATTTTTTTCATCTCAACTAGTGATTTGAAAATGATCTAACGGTCTAGATTTCATTTAATACTAACTTAACCTTCTAATTGTCCAAAAATCCTTATTAAGTAAAAAAATATCAAATTTTTATCAGTTTTTGGTGACAAGAAGAGAGAAAAATACAAAAAAAAATTAAAAGGATATATAATATTGGTGGAGATTTAAGAGAAGATTAATACTATAGTTTAAGAGATTGATTGTATTTATTCTTCTTCTCATTTATTTATCAATTGTTATGTATTTTTTTAATGAAAAAATGGAAATTTATAAACTTAATTATGTCTAACTAATTTATTAATCTAGGTTTCTTATGAATCCAATTGTTTTTATGTGATGAGTTAATATTTTATCTCAATCATTATTTCAATTTAATTATATTATTTAATTTAATTTTTATGGTATTAATTATTTGACCAATAATTGATCTATAGAGACAATTAAATATATTTGAGAAAATTATTTAATTATTTGTCTTAATTAAATAACAAGCAAATTTTCTAGGAAAAAATATATGATTCTTATATATGTGATACATGATTGATGAACTTAATGAATTATATGTAATTTAATTGACATGATAGTGTGATTAGGTTAATTACTATATGTGTAGTTTTACTCTAGGAAAGAATACATACTAGGTGAGATTCAATTCATCATGTATTTGATTGGTAATTATATTAATAAAGATTTTAATAACTCATATATTTAAAAAATTGAGAGATTAAATATTTCTAGATATTTTCTCATATATCTTATTAGGTGTCAATTCTAGGTTAATCAATTATTGTTATTTATTTTTAATTATTTTATTTTTGTTTTCTTAAAACATAAAAAAAAATTATCTTTATTTTTTAGTTTTAAAAATTAGTTTCTAATAACATAATTTATACGAGAATAATTTTTTTATCATTATATTACTTGTTACGATACGTATGATTGCATATTTTTTACAAATAATTCGTATTGAATAGGTAGTCCATACCAATAAAATACAAGATTTATGTAATTATAATTTTTTTAAAATAAGTACTCAATATTTAATAAAAAGAATAAACAATAAGCAAATTAATTAAAAATATATTATAAAAATAATGAATTATATATAGTTACTAATCTTTTAACTTAAACGAACAAATGCTTATAATATTGAAATATGGTATGTGTCGTGAGTTATCGGTGACTTTAAATATACAGTGGAAATTAAAATGAAAAAATATTTTTAAAATGGTAATATAATATTTTAGATTAATAAAATGAGATATTAGTATACTTATTTTTAAAGTTTTTACAAATAATCATGAATATACTTCAAAGATATGCAGTAAATTATAGTAAAAATTATCCGAACTAAGTAGTACATTAATGACTTGTAAAGTATAGTAGTCGAATTCTATTAAATTTTATTATAATTATTTTATAAAATATTTAATTAAAATTTATATAATAAAGTATTTAATAATTTTTAGTAAAATAATTAATATTATAATTTATTAATTTATTAATTTTTAGATATCAAAATTATTTCATTCACAAAAATATTAAACAATTATATTATTTTATTTTAAAATTAGAGAAAAAAATCGATATATATCGTTTTAAAATTATAAATTTAAGTAAAGTTTAGTATTCACTAAGATTAGATCATCTTAATAATTTTAATGAAATTTGATAAAAATAAAAAGCAATTAATCAAAAATTGTGGGAATTATAAAGAAAAAATTGAAGTTAAATTGATTTCAATTGTTTTATTTATGTATTTTTTCAATTCTAATAAAAATAATTATTTTTCCAAAATATCTTACTAATTTAATGATATTTACTTTTAAAGAGTTAGTTTCGTAAGGAAAAATATTTTTTTTTTACATTAATTAAATTCTAAATTCTTCCTAGGAATCAAGTTACTCAAAAACATTATTGGGAAATCTTAATAACTTAGGTGACATTTGATTCACATTAAATCGGAATAAGAATGAAATAGAAAGAAAACAATTTTGTTTGGTTTGATCATTGAAATCAAAGAATGAATCAATATTATAATGTTTGGTCTACGATTTGAATAGAATGAAAAATATTGTATATTACCTTAATACTCCTATATTCATTAAAGTTTAAATAATATAATATAATTATTATTATTTTGTCATACAAAATATATTATTAAAATTATTATTTTTTAAATAATTATTACTTAAAAATAAAATATATTATTAAAACTAATATTTTTCTATATAGGGTTTAGGGTTTTGAGGTTTGATATTTAGGATTTAAAGATTCTGGGTTTAGGGTTATATTTGTGAGTTAAGATTTATGGTTAAAATTGTTATTTTTCTAAATAGGGTTTTGGATTTTGGAATTTGAGATTTGGGGTTTAGAGTTTAGGGTTATATTCGTAGGTTAAGGTTTATGGTTATATTTGTGGGTTAAGATTTAGGGTTAAAATTGTTATTTTTCTAAATAGGGTTTTGGGATTTGAAATTTAGGATTTGGGGTTTAGAGTTTAGGATTAAAATTATTATTTTTTTAAATATGATTTTGGGATTTAAGGTTTAGTGTTAAAATTATTATTTTTCTAAATATGATTTAGAGATTTGGGATTTAAGTTTTAGGGTTTATAGCTTAAGATTTAGAGTAATATTTGAAATTAGGATAAAATTGAAAAAATAAATTGAGATGTGAATGAAATCATGATTCCTTGAAAAGAGTAAAAGAATTTTGATTATTTATCTTTTAAGAATCGATTTCATTCTATTCTTATTTTTTAGCTCAAAAAAACATAAGATTGAAATGAATTAATTTTGATTTCATTCCATTCAACCAAACATTAAATAAGTTATTATTTTGTAAATAAATAAATGATTACATTTAATTTAATCTTTTTTGATAAGAATACGCACTGAATCAATATGATTGAATGGAAATTATGTTGATTTAGTGTTTAATATTGGCAAATGAACATATCTAGGTGTTCAAAACTTTAAATGCGATTAAAATTACGATATTTTGGTACGTAATTTGTTTAGTATAAAATAATGTTAAGAAAAGATAAATTTATATTTATAATAATTATTATATGATATAGGGTTAAATAACTTTATAAATGATAAAAACTATTTATTTATAAAAATATGTAATAATATGTTACAATGAGTTTAAATTTAAATCTAAATTTACACGACACTTGTATTTTTCATAAAAATATATAGATTATATGAGATTGTGGGGAAATCAGAACCTGTAATTAATTATATAAATACCAAAATTTACACCACCAAATTTCATGCAAGAATGAGTAATAGTGGTTTCTTTTTTTTTCTTTTTTTCTTTTTTTAAAAGAGATGCATCTTATTCAGACACCAAACCTGCAATACAAATTATATAAGAGAAACCACCTTCAGCAAACAAGCTAGTGCATTTGCTGAACCCAGAATATCTATTCTTTTAGAAGGGTAAAATTTAGCTAAAGAATCAGCTAGCCTATAAATTGTTGAATAAAATTTAGAATGAACAACTCTAAATTTACTAATATTAGATCCAAACAAGTAAACAAACTATTTGTATTATACTCACTATAACACTTTTCAAAGATAACTCACAAATTGAAGAGAAATATAAACATTCAAAGAAAAAGCTCTCAACTCACACTCAAACTAAGAATATAAAGACTTATTTGTTTTTGATGGAATGATTAAACCAAATGCAAGGTAGGCTATTTATAGTCCTCACCATGCAATCTACACCACACAAATATAAAACTAAGAAATAATCCTAACCATACAAATCTTATCTACACACTTTTCTTTTCTACAACTTTCAACCACTTCATTTATTTCTACAACCATCAACTACTTCATTTATTTCTACAACCTTCAACTACTTCATTTATTTCTACAACATTCAACCATTTCATTTATTTCTCTACCCTCTTCAACCACTTCATTTATTTCTCTACCTCTTCAATTATTATTTTTGTGTTGATTTTAAACATAAACACCAAAATTTAGATCACCACATTTGATGCAAGAATGAGTAATAGTGGTTTCTTTTTTTCTTGTTTTAAAAGAGATGCATCTTATTCAAACACCAAACCTGCAATACAAATTATTCAAGAGCAGCCACCATCAACACACAAGCTAGTGCATTTGCCAAACCCAGAATATCTATTCTTTTAGAAAGCTAAAATTTAGCTAAAGAATCAGCTAGCCAATTACAATCTCTACTAAGCAACTGCGCATCACACAGGGTAAAGAGAGAAATAGTAGAAGTAATATCCTGCAAAACAAGAGCAAGCAAGCAATTATCCAAAGACTTAATCCTAGCTATCAAGCTAGTAATATTTGCAGTATCAAACTCAGTACAAACCTTCAACCAACCGTTACCTTTAGCCAACTCTAGTGCTTTCAAAATATCACTTAACTCTAATGGCTCCACAGATAAAGCATTCATTCTCAAACCCATTAGATCCACTAACCTTCCACCATCATCCCTCACAACTATTCCCAAAGCACCACATCTCAAACCTGCATTAAAAGCAGCATCACAATTGATTTTATAATTACCAACAGCAATGAGAAACCCAGATTAACTACTAGCATCTCGTTGCCCCTCCATTTTCATTTGAGATGGCCTGCTCCTTTGCACTTGTTAATAATCCCCAACTAGCTTTCTTGACAATACTGTTAAAGAACTTGGGATATAGCTGGTGCCAACCAACACACCAACTGGAAGCCGCCACCAACAACTTAGTGGGAAAGTATAGGTTGTCAAGAACATGCCTCTCATAATTATGTTTATTTGTAATTATTACAATTTTGTTTTTCGTTTGTATAAATAGATTGTAAAAATTCATTTATAAATCATCAATAAAATTATTTCTTACATGGTATCAGAGCTTAGGAAATAATTCCCAGAAAATTCAGCTCACAGAAAATTTTCATTTTTTCCTCAATCTGTTTTTTTTTTCAAAATCAATTTCGATTCACAACATAATTTCAATTTCATCCCATCATATTATTTAGATTCATCCGAGCAATCTGCAATTAAAATCAAGCCAAAATACCAAACCACGCGCCCTCACGTGCCTTCCCTGTGTTCACCGGTGTTCCACGCGCCTCGCCGAAGTAACACGCGCCAACACGCACCAACTGTTGAGGAAGACGACTCCAATGATAATTCGTTCGCGCGCCGTTGAAGCAAATGACGCGTCATTCACCCAGTTCGATCCCCATCCGGTCCAGTCCGGTTCGGTCTTCATCCGGTTCAGCGCTCACCGTTGCAGCCGCCGTTCCAGCCACTCCAGACGCCGGTTCACCCACTTTCCAACCGGTTCTACAGCTAAAATCTTTAGTTCTGTAATCCTTGACTCATTTTCTATAAGATAAATCATATTTCAGTTCATTATTTATTTCATAAATAGTCATTATTATCTAAAACATATTAAACCCTATCCCATTTTTTCGAATTTTTCACTCAAAAATCATGTCTAAAATTACCAATGAAATTCATAAACAATATTCTTACAAAAATTACCCACAAATGAACCCACATCTCAAGTACAATCGATATAGTAATATCGGTCACAATTCTAAAAATTATCGAAGTCACCTTAAATGTGATTTATGTGGTCTCAATGGACACAATTATGAAAACTGCCGAAAACGCCTCAAATGTGATTTCTATGGTTTGAATGGACATTACATCAACATGTGTTGAAAGAAAAGATCAATTCAAGATAAGAAAGATGCAACTTATGGTTTCCTTCCTTCAAATTAAACTTGGTTTCAATAGCCAAACTAACTCAAACTACACTTTGTCATTTCACCTTCACTAATAATATGTGCCTTGTTCAGGACAAATGCTCGGGGAAGACGATTGGGATGGGAACTGGGAAAGTAGGACTATACTACCTGACTATTTCGAAGAAGGCTGAATGTTTCTCTATTTCAAATACTACTCCAACCAACCCTCATCTATGGCATCAACGACTTGGTCATCTATCTAATAATAGTTTGTGTGAGCTTTCTCTTTCCATTAACATACCTTTTTGTTCTATCAGTGATTGTTCCATTTGCCAACTAGCTAAGCAAACTCGTAATCCATTTCCTTTAAGTTCCATCAAAACAAAAGCACATTTTGAACTAATTCATGTTGATATTTAGGGTGGTTATCACATTCCATCACTTAATAGAGCACGTTATTTCCTTACTATTGTTGATGACTACTCAAGATGCACATGGGTCTATCTCTTAAACACCAAATCTGATACACGCACATTTCTCACCACCTTCATTAATCTTGTTGAAACACAATTTGCATCCAGAGTTAAAATCATTCGTAGTGATAATGGACCAGAATTCTTTATGACCGAGTTGTTTTCTAGAAAAGGAATCCTGCATCACACCAGTTGTGTCTCTACCTCTCAACAAAATGGTGTTGCTGAATGCAAACATCGTCACCTTTTCAATGTGGCTCGTGCATTACTTTTCCAAGCCAACCTCCCTAAACAATTCTGGGGAGATGCCATTCTTACAGCCACATACCTCATAAATCGTACTCCAACACCTGTTCTCAAGGGAAAAACACCATTTGAAATCCTTTTTCACAAAACTCCTAGGTATGAACATCTTCGTGTTTTTGGTTCCCTTTGTTTTGTGTCTGCACATCATGATCGATTCACCAAGTTCGATGCTAGGTCACATAAATGCATATTCATTGGGTATCCATACGGGATCAAAGGTTATCGTGTCTATAATCTGGAAACAAGCAGGACTTTAGTGTCTCGTGATGTTA
Organism: Hippophae rhamnoides; assembly: GCA_033030585.1. Lineage (NCBI taxonomy): Eukaryota > Viridiplantae > Streptophyta > Magnoliopsida > Rosales > Elaeagnaceae > Hippophae > Hippophae rhamnoides. Next base: position 55,531,403 of record CM065433.1, on the reverse strand, counting down.
TCTTTCATGAACATGTATTTCCTTATTTCACTTCCACTGTCAACACTCCAACTCTATTTCCTCCATCAGAAGATACTATTTATGATGACATACCCAACATTCGTCAATCAACCAATCCAAATATATCACTTGATCATACACCATCTGTCCTTCCAACAATCAACTCAGACACTCTTCATCTTCAAAATTCATCTCCAGAAACATTATCATCAACTTCTCCACCACACATAACTCCCCCAACACCAGTCACACATAGGCTTCGTCGATCCACCAATGTTCCTAGCTACCTTCAAAAATATCATGTAGAAGCTTCCTTACCTTCTCGGTCCTTCCCTTCGTCTCACTCAGCATGGTCTAAAGACAAAGGTACTTCTCATTCTTTATCTCATGCACTTACCTATGCCCAATTATAACATGCACATCGTGCCTTTGCTACTTCTATTTCCATTCTTAGGGAACCAACCACCTTTGCTGAAGCTTTCAATGATCCAAAATGGTGGCTTTCCATGAAATAAGAACTAGATGCTCTTGAAACTAATGGCACTTGGACTCTTCAACAGCTTCCTCCAAACAAGAAACCAGTTGGTTGTAAATGGGTCTACAAAATCAAGTATAATCCTGATGGCTCTGTGGAACGATAAAAAGCTCGGTTAGTGGCCAAAGGATACAGTCAGATTGAAGGTTTTGACTACCAAGAAACTTTTGCACCAGTAGCCAAACTTGTCACTGTTCGGCTTCTCCTTGCTGTTGTTGCTATTCAAAATTGGCATCTTCGACAACTTGATGTCAACAATGCTTTTCTCTATGGTGATCTTCATGAAGATGTCTACATGTCCCTTCCACTTGGATTCGGATGAAAGGGAGAAACACGAGTATGTAAGCTATATAAATCTGTGTATGGACTCAAACAAGCCTCACGACAGTGGTTCATCAAGCTATCAACAACACTTAAGCTAACCGGTTTTAACCAATCCAAGTATGATCACTCAGTGTTCGTCCGAACCCGTGGTAATTCCTTCTCTGCTTTTCTTGTCTATGTAGATGATATAATCATAACAGGAAACAATATACAAGACATTGAAGAAACTAAGAATCATCTCATGAGACAATTCAAGCTTAAAGATCTCGGTGAATTAAAGTATTTTTTGGGCATAGAAGTTTCACGTTCCAGTAAGGGAATTGTTCTGTCACAACGCAATTACGCACTTGAAATATTGGAGGACATAGGTTATCTTGGTGCCAAATCTGCTAATTCACCTATGGAACAAAATTTATCCCTCAACAAGCTTGAAGGGGAATTTATCAGTAATCCCACATCCTATCGAAGACTTGTTGGGAGATTAATATACTTAACCATCACAAGGCCCGACTTAGTATATGCCGTGCACATTCTCAATCAATATATGGATAAACCACGACAACCACATTTGGAAGCAGTTCAACGAGTGCTACGATATGTCAAGAACAGACCAGGGTAAGGTCTCTTTTTCTCACCAACTAGTTCATTACAACTAAATGCTTTCTGTGATGCAGATTAGGCAAAATGCATAGATACGCGACGATCAACCACAGGATATTGTATGTTTCTTGGAAACTCGCTAATTTCTTGGAAGACTAAGAAACAAAATACAGTCTCACGATCAAGTGCAGAAGCAGAATACCGCTCTATGGCAGCAGCATGTTGCGAAGTAACCTGGTTACGATATATTTTGGATGATTTAGGTATCAAACACTCTCAACCAACCAAGTTATATTGTGACAATCAAGCAGCTCTTCACATTGCATCAAATCCAATGTTTCATGAGCGAACCTAACACATAGAGATCAATTGCCATCTAGTAAGAGAAAAGATTCAAACTGGAATGATCAAAACTTATCATATTTCTACATTAGAGCAACCAACAGATATATTTACCAAATTCTTGAGTTTTCCACAGTTCTCAAGCTTACTTAACAAGTTAGGAATAATTAACATATATTCTAACTTGAGGGGGAATGTTAAAGAACTTGAGATGCAGCTGGTGACAACCAACACACCAACTGGAAGCAGCCACCAACAACTTGGTGGGGAAGGATAGGTTGTCAAGAACATGCCTCTCATAATTATGTTTATTTGTAATTATTACAATTTTGCTTTTCTTTTGTATAAATAGATTGTAAACATTCGTTTATAAATCATCATAAAATCATTTCTTACAAATACGATAGTAGCCATAGGGTCTGGTGCTGTAGATGAAAATACACTATTGTTACGCCCAATCCATATGTTCCACATAATGAACAAACTAACACAAAGGCACTCTCACTGCTATCTGGGTGAGCAATTATATCAAAGTGTTGGTCCAACTAATGTGGGCCATCCACAAAGAAAAAAAAAGAGGGAAGGAAAGTCTCTGGCGCCGAAAGAGAAGGAAGAAAAGAAGAAAAGAAGAAAAGAAGAAAAAAAAGTCAAAAATCTCTCCGTGTAATCCTATAGGCGAAGTTTTTGGCTATATAAATTTTAGCTTCAATCTCAAACAGATCGTGTCGAGAAAACAAAAAGAGAAGTTGAGTAGAAGTTTCCGAGAAATTTTGAGAGAGAAATTAAGAGAGCCAATTATGAAGTTTTATCCACAAAATCAAGATACATATTTGTTGTATTTTTGCGGTAGATCCACCGGGCTGAAGGTAATCCCATCTTATTATAAAATAAGTTTGCGCCTACGGTCCTGGTGTTACTTTCATTTTCTTTGAAAGGTTTTTCCACGCTAAAATCTCGTGTCCATTTTTATTCTATTTTGATTCTGGGAAATTATCCTGGTACGTGGAATTTATTTCTTTAAAACCATCCATTTTTCCCAACAAAGTGGTATCAGAGCCAAGTTATTTTTAGTAGTTAGATCAGACACATATACGACTATTCATATATACCGTAGTTGTACTATTCACGTACTATTCACTTGTACTATTCATTGTCGAAAAAGTATCAAGTTCGGCTAAACCTGATCGACCGATTTATTCAAACGAGGAAAGCACAGTAATATGATAAAATTAACCGCATTTAATTATGCAATTTGAAGTTTAAGACGTGAGGATCTTTATATACATTAAAGATCTACGGAAACCAATTATAATGCCGGAGAAAGAAGTAACCAATGCAGACATTGAACGGGCCGCTCAACCGAAAGTGCCGCTCAAATCGCAATGGATCGACAAAAGTTATTTTTCAAAATTTTGCTAATGAACACGACGCTTACGTTTTTGGCAAAAGTCGAGAAAATGTACGCGAGGACAACCGCATTGCAATAAAGTAACTGACGCGACGATTAGTCAATTTGAAGTATAAAGACGGAAGCAATAGACGTAACATACGAAATGAAGTTTCAAGGTATCAGAGATCAACTCAACTCTGCGAAGATGATCATAGCATACGCTACAAGCTGCTGCTGATGTCGAAGCTTCTCTACCAAAAAGTTGAGATACTCTAGTTGTGTCGCTTAGCAACCCGCCTCACCGACGGTAAGCTTACCACGGATATGGTAAAAGACGTATCGTTAAACCAAGAGTCTCGACGAAAAGACGAAGGCTTATACTCCCGACATCAAGTCATTGTCACGCAGTAAACAAGGCAAGCAAGAATGGCGGGAGAAGTAAAAGTAAAAATTCAGAACTAAAGTCAACAAAGAGGACTGGCCGAAGTTCAGATCACAGGTACGACACGAAGTGTCATCATTGCGTAAGCTCGACACTTCATTCGAGAACGTGTATTGTCAGCGTGGAACAATCCAGTAAATCGTAGCTGCAAACCCGAACAACGACACCACAACCGGCCACCGGTTGTTGTCATCGCTTCGAGATGTCAGACATGTCAATCTGCATGCCAAGACACTACTTGTAGTTGACTCAGCGCTTCCTATCATGTTACCTCACGACGGAATTCTTCTCAACCTACACTCAAGCGTGATTTTGACGCAAGAGTATCGGGAAACGATGATGCATCAAAAATTGCTCCGCATTGGAAATATTTATCTAGAGACTAATCTCGACGCAGACATTTCCAAATACGCGAGGTACATGTTCTGATATCCGCCTCAATTTAATCTCTACCGTAGATGCTTGACGATGATGGATACAATAATTATTTTGGGCGAGGAAAGGAAGCTCACCAAAGGCAACTGCAATATCTAAAGGCAAGAAAGATACATCACTCTACATCACAAGTGTCAAAATGTGTAGAGAGAAGTAAATGCCACAAGGAAAGAAGTTTCTACCGAAGCATACGGCATGTCGACTTCCACACTGTTGAAAAAGGTCTCAGACTTTTTCCAAAACGAGGTCTGCCAGAATGAAAGGTACACCCTTGCAAACTCAGGTTTGATCAGACATGGGAAAACAACATAGAGTTGTATTCCGTAGTCTCACACCATCTAGAAAGGAAAATATTCTAGATTTAATACACATACGTACATGTCCGTACAACGAGTCAGAAGTCATTGTGAGGCTCACTATTTCATGACCTTTATCGATGACCATTCAAGAAAAGTATGGACTTTTGCTTTGAAAACTAAAGATCGTTGCAATACGGTTTTCGCCAAGGCCCATGTAAAAGCGAGAGAGAACCGCAGACGCCTGTTGTGTACGCGTATAATGGCGGCGAGTATCGGGACCATTCAAGAGTACCAGGTTTCTGCATCAGCCGCGGAAAATCACTAAAGACACCTCAACACAACGTGTCGTAGAATGAACAGAATCCATCTCGTAAAAGAGTCGTATGTACGCTCAAATGCAAAACCGCTAAACACCTTTGGAGGGAGGCAACGCGACAGCTAGCCGATTTAATCAACCTTTTCTCCATCGGGCCTCCATCCGAACTACCACGCACCTAAAGGCGGACTCGGGAGAGACGTTTCTTACAAACACTTGAAAGTATTCTACTGCAGCATTTCGCTCACATCCCAAGAGATTTAGCCGTCCAAGTCGATGGAAAAGCGAAAACAATGTATCTTTACGGGATACGCCCACGAAGAATTTGGCTAAGGGGATTGGGGATCCTATTAACAAAAGGATTGTCGCACAGAGACGTGATATTTCTCACACCAAACAATCGAGGACTTTGAGAACCGAGAAACCACAATGCCGATGAAATTCCGCGATCTCGACCCGGGCTTCCACCAATAAATCCGCGATGACGAGTCACACCGTGACATCGATGATGTCAATCCACCACCGCGCTCGTAACCGTGAACAAGTCTCGAACAAGTCTAACCGTAAGTACGACAAGGAGATCTACCCGAGTACGACAACCTAGTCGTATATATATTCTCCTAACGAGTACGTGATGCCCACCGGGGGAGAATCTGCAGACTTATGACAAAGCTATCACCGATCAACATAAGATCAGCTGGCTTTAAAGCCACGCAGAAGAAATGAAATCTCCGTACGAACCACACATTCGACCACGAAACTACCACAGGAAGAAAAGCTCTCAAGAACAAGCGTGTACGTAATCAAAAGTGAAGCAGCTCGCAACCACGCTATAAAGCAAGATTGGTCATGGAAAGGATTCGAGTGTATGAAAGGCGTGACTTCGATGAAATATTCTCACTAAGTGGTTAAAATGTCTTCAATCCGAGTTGTTTCGTTCGCGTACCTAGTCTTAATCCGGGAAGTTGAACAACTCGATGTAAAGACCGCATTCTTACATGGTGATCTACGAAGAAATCTATATGGAGTTGTACTCGGCGTTTCCAAGTCAAAAGCAAAGAAACGCTGGTACGCAGACTAAAGAAAAAGCTTGTAATGGTTCAAGTAAGCACCAAGGCAAATGGGTACAAAAGTTCGACTCATTCATGGAGAAAATGAATACAACGTAACGATGGCCGATCACCGCCTCTTCATCAAGAAATTCTCCACGATGGTGATTTTATTATTCTTTTGCTTTATGTTGACGATATGTTAATCATGGGTCAAAATATTGACAAGATTAACAAGTTAAAGATAGAGTCGAGGCAAGTCCTTTGCAATGAAAGACTTAGACCTCGCCAAACAGATTCTCGGTACGACGACACCAGAATGTGCAAAAGCAAAAGATCCGCTTTCCCAAATCCAGACAAGTTGAAAAAGTTCTTGGAAAGATTCAACACGAGCAAAGCTAAAATCGTTAGTTGTCCACTCATAGCTCACTTCAAACTTAACGTGAGTCAACGCCCTCGCCGAAAGTAGGGATAAATCGTAGATGAAAGCAAGGTTTTATGATCGGCAATGGCGATGAACGTACGCCATGGTAATGTACTGACACATTGCACACGTCAAGGCCATGAGCCGATTCCTATCAAATCCTGGAAAGGAACATCAAGTACCACAAATGGATACCAGGTATCTTTGCAGGAACCTCCATTGTTTACGCTTTGGTAATAATAAACTTGTATTGGTTGATATACAGATTCAGATACGTGGCGTCAAGCACGAGATACGAGGAAATCCATATCCCAGTACCTAATAACATTCTCGGAGGAGCTGTTTCATGGCAATCACGATTACAAAAAGTGTATTGCTTTAAGCACTACGTAAGAAAGTACATTGCAATCACCGAAGCGTTGTGAAGAGATCCTCATGGATGAAAAAGTTCCTACAAGAATTGCATCAGACCAAGAAAATTATGTTCTTATTACATAGTCGTAGCTGGCAATTCATCTTAGCAAGAACCCAACCTTCCACTCAAGGTCCAAACACATTGACGTAAGGTATCATTGATTCGTGATGTTGGAACACAAACTACCGAAAGTTGAAAAGGTTCATACCAATGATAACTATGCGTATATGATGACAAAGACTGACTGAGAAAAACTTGTTATCCAGAAAGATTGCAGTGTATGGAAGAGCTACGTCCCACATATGAGGAGGGGAGATTTGTTGGTCCAACTAATGGGCTATCCACAAAGAAAAAAGAGGAAGGAAAGTTCTCCGGGCAAAGTTATATGAAGGAAGAAGAAGAAGAAAAGAAGAAAAGTTAAGAAAAAGAAAAAGAAGAAAAGAAGAAAAAAATAAAAATCTCTCCGTGTAATCCTGAGTAAGGATGAAGTTTTTGCTATATAGAAGCCTTAGCTTCAATCTCAAACAGATCAAGCGAGAAAACAAAAAGAGATGAGAGAGAGTTTCCGAGAAATTTTGAGAGAGAGAAATTAAGCAGAAATTGCGGGAAGTTTTATCCACAAAATCAAGATACATATTTGTCACAGTATTTTTGGGTAGATCCATCCTGTCTGTAATCCCATCTTATTATAAATGGAAGTTTTGTTACCACGGTCCCTGTTACTTTCATTTTGAAAGTGCTTTTTCCACGCTAAAATTCTTCAAGGCTTATTTTTATTCTATTTTGATTTGGGAAATTATCCTGGGTATGTGGAATTTATTTCTTTAAAACCATCCATTTTTCCCAACACAAAGAACCTATCTTGAAGCCATCCTCTAAAACTAGTTACCTACCCCAATTCATAGGAATGATATAAGCTTGACAGAAACCAAACTTTTTCACTCCATGGACACCCAAGCACACATGTTCTAAAGTTTCCTCTTCAACAGCACAAATAGAACAAGTTCTATCAGGAACTACCTTCCTTTGAAATAGATTTACCCTAGTAGCAACAAAATTGCCCATTATCTTCCATAAAAAAAACTTGATCTTCGGTGGTAGATCTAACTTACATAGTTTTTCCAAAATCATGGCTGGATTAGAAAGAAGTAGTTGCAGCACTAGGCCTATACCCTCATTTCTGTTCATGTAAAACATGATAGCTAGTTTTCACAATATACATGCCATTCTTCGGATGAGGCCAAATCATTCTATCCTTTACACTTTTCTTCGATGGGGGCATAGATATTATTTCACCAACCACCCATGAAGAAAATTGTTGGTAAATAACATCTAACTTCCATGCCCTACTCTGCTAGTTAATCAACTCCCTTACACAAGAGAACCCATGAACCTAATAGTCCTTAAAACAGTTAGCACTTGGGAGCCACCTATCATTCCACTTATTAATCCCTGGCCATCACCAACACTCTATACACAGTTTTACTTTAAGATCTTCATGCCTTGCCATAGGCTCTTCCATGACCATGACTATGATCCAACTTGGTTCTTTTTAACATGAAAAAATCAATCTGGGGGAAGTAAGCCCTTTTAAGGATACGTGCACATAAACTGGCAGGCCTTCTTAGAAGATTCCATGCATGTTTAGCCAACAAAGCTAAATTGAAGGTCTCCAAATCCCTAAAACCTAAACCATCTTGATCCTTTCTCCTTGCAAGTTTTCCCTAGAACACCAACTAGTACCCTTGCTTTCCTCACCTTCTGACCACCAGAACCTCATCATTGCAGACCATGAGTCTCTTAATAACTTTTTTGGAAAGTTTGAATATGCTCATCACATAGACAGGAAGTGCTTGAGCAACTGACTTGATTAGTGCTTCCTTCCCCCCAGTTAACAAAAGCTTGGCTTTCCAACCTGCCATCCTTCCTTCTATACTTTCATGGATTAGGCCATATAGACTAGCTTTGGAGGCTCTTCAATCCATAGGTAACCCCAAGTAATTCCCTACATTCTGATCCTGACGCATTACAATGTTTTTGCGTACATGCCATCAGCCTCCAGCAATTCCCTACATTTGCCTCTCCAAAAAAGAGAGCACATTTGCAATGAATAAAGTGAATAGGGTTGGACACTGGCTTTTAATCTTTAGATTTCTTAGAATACCAAACTCCACTGCCTCCTTAACATAAATAGTTAAAACATTAGCTACCATTATGAACAAATAGGTGGACAAAGGGTCCCCTTGCCTTAACCCCCTTTGTGGCTTAAAACTGACTTGAGATGAACCATTCACAAGGATACTATAAGACACTCTGAACACAGCACATTACCTTTTGAATCCATGTCTCACACTCTAAAATTCCCCATTCAATACGATCATAAGCCTTTGCCAAATCTTCTTTTAGAGTAAAAAATACATTCTTCCCTTTCTTCTTCCTCTTTAGGTAGTAGAACACTTCCTGGGCAATGAGCATATTTTCTTGTATTGCTCAATTACTAACAAAAAGCTCCATGCTCTTCTAGAATAGCATGAAGCATCAAGGGTTTCAGCTTGTTAACCAACACCTCAGATATAATCGTTTAGAGAAAATTACACAGGGATATAGGACGAAACTGCTTAGGAATTTCATGTTATTGCACTTTAGGAATTAAAGCTATATGAGTTTCATTCATAGATTCAGGAAGGATACCAGTTTCAAGAAAACTCTTAATAGCTAAGAACACATCTTCCTCAATTAAACTCTAATGCTTTTGGTAAAAAGCTTCAAAAGAACCATCAGGCCCTCGTACACAAAGCCTACCTAGTTCAAAGGCTGCCTTCTTAGGCTCACTTCTCTCTACCTCCTTAGTAAGCTTGCAATTCATACTGTCATTATTAATACATGGATCCATAACCTTCGGTATTTCATCCATACCTTGACATGACTCATAAGTGAATATGCCATTAAAGTATTGCTGCAAAAGACCAACAACAGCCTGAGAATGGCTCTGCCACACACCATTCTCATCTTTAAGCTTCAAAATCCTGTTATAAAGTCTCTTTTGCTGCACTGTACAATGAAAGAAGTTAGTATTCTTATCACCAAATTTCAGCCACTTTACACGAGACCTCTACCCCCAATACAACTCTTCCTTCCTCATATACTCATCAATCTCATTTCTAATCAATTTTTGTTCTTCCCAAGACAAAGATCCATTCTTCTCAACAAGAGCTAACTTCCCTTTTAGTTCCTTTAAAATTTTCCTTGGGTTCCCTTGAAGCTGTTTACTTCATATTTTCAACTTCTTTCTACAAGAGCCCAACTTTCTCAAGACATTTCCCATTGTTAATAATGGCCCAAAACAAATATTAGGCCCAAAACCCAATATACTCTTAAAAACCCTCAGCTGCCTTCTATATATATATGTATATATATTTGTTTCTGCACAAAAAAAAGAAAAAGCAGCCACCAGAGAAAGAAAAGCAGCAGCAGCCAAGGAAGAAGAAACTAAGAGAGTAGAGAAAAATCACCTGAGGACAAAACTGTCCATTTCGGTTTTTCATTTGTAGTGTTCTCTCATTTGTACGGTAATATTTGATTTAATAGCAAGTTTGTTAATTTATCTTCTATGCATATATTACCAAAGAAATTAGAGAATATTTTGTGGGTCGATTTTGGAATTTGGTATAATTTGTGAAGCTCTGGAAATTGGTGTTTGTATCTCCATTTGATTATTAGTGGATTTTTTTCTCGGTGTCTTGATCGTCATTGGGTAGACTTTTCATATTGAAAAGTTGAACCACTTAAATCATTAATTGCCATTTAATTTCTTCACGCTTATTACTTTTCTGTATGTTATCCATTATTATTAATTTGTGCGAACCAAAATTGGAGCGCGATATTGACTTCAATGAAGTGCGTAACAAATTATTGGTATCGAGCTATTGGGTTATTACGGTATTTATTAGATGATCAAGTTTGCTCTTTTGGATTTATTTTGAGCTTGGTTATCGATTGGTTTCATATTTTAAGGTTGTACTTGTTTATTTAATATTGGGTTTTACAAGTACAGAAATATGAAATTGAGAAATTCAATGGTAGAAATGATTTCGGTTTATGGCGTATGAAAATGCGAGCCGTATTAGTTAAAGAAGGGTACCGTTAAGACAACTTGAAGTGCGAGGATAAATTGCGGAAAAAATTGATGATGAAGAAAAAGATGCATTGATGGAAAATGCTTTGAGTTCAATTAGGTTATCCTTGTCGATGAGAGTATTGCGAGGTTGGTGATGAGGAATCTCTATTTGGGTTATGGCTTAAATTGGAGAATTTGTATATGACCCAAGTCTTTGACCCGATCGATTATATTTGAAGCGGCGTTTGTATACATTGAGAATGTCGGAAGGTACACGCTGCACGATCATCTTGATGAATTTACTAAAATTATTCGTGATTTGAAAAATGGTGGTGTTAAGATTGACGATGAGGATCGGCCTTGGATTACATTATATTCTTTACCTCATTCATTTGAGCATTTTGTTGATCTTATGCTATATGGGCGAGACACTATTTCTTTGGAAGATGTCAAAGCGACTTTGAATTCCAGAGAGTTGAAGAAAAAGGTGTCTACAATGATAATGAAAATAGCGTGGTTTATTTGTCGAGAGGTAGAAATCAAGAAAAAGGCCTGGCCAGGTAATAGAGGCAAGTCTAGATCGAATCTAGAAAAAGAAAAGATAAATGCAATTATTGATCCGGGAAGAACCTTGGAAAGTAAATTGTCCAAAACTCAAAGGTAAAGGAAAATCGCCTGACGTCTTCGGTACTAATGATGTCGGCTGGTGTTGCGGATAGTTCACAGTCTAGATGGTGAAAATGTTACATCAAGATCTATTGGTTCTTACGGAGATGTTTGGATTCTTGATTCGGGTTGCGAACACTTACCATATGTGCACAGAGTAGGGTGGTTTATCTTATCGATTCATTGATGGGGGTGTTGTCTTGATGGGAAACAATATGTCTGAGGTTATTGGTATTAGTCGTCCAGGAATTAAGATGCGTGATGGTATTGTTAGGACTTTGAAAGATGTTCGCCATGTTCAGGATTTAAAAAAGAATTTGATATCTTTGGGTACTCTTGATTCACGAGCTATAAGTATGTAGTGAAGGTGGAGTTTTAAAAGTTAGTAAGGGTGCTCATTGTTATTAAAGGGCAATTGTCGCGTATGGTCTACATCTTCGGGGTAGCTTGTTATTGTGCGGTGTATCGGTTTCATCCTCGTCGGATCAAGATTCGAGACACTACTCGATTATGGCATATGCGGCAGGCGTATGAGTGAGGCGAGGATGTCTATTTTGAGCAAACGAGATTTGCTTTGTGGTCGGCGGGAAACTTGATTTCTCAACAGCATTGTGTTTATGGAAAGCATCGCGGGGGTCGAGTTGATACCCATCCATAAAACGAAAGGTCGCATTGATTATATTCATTCGAATCTTTGGGGTCCTTCTCGTGTTGTGTCTAAGGGTGGTGCGGTATATATTGACTTTTATTGATGACTTCTCCGTCATGTTTGGGTGTATTTTAGAAGAACAAGAATGACGCATTCTCAAAAATTTGCGGAAATTCGAGGCTTGTATAGAAAATCAAACAAGCAAGAAAATCAAAGCATTTGAGAGCGATAATGGTTTGGAATTTTGTGATAGTCGGTTTAATGAGTTACGTAGGAATGGCATAGTGAGACCGCATGGCGTGCGTCATACACCAATGAAAATGGAGTAGCGAGCATTATGAATAGGACTCTTTTAGAAAAGATTTCGTTGTATGCTTTCTTTCAAGTGATTTGGATAAATCCTTTTGGGTGAAGCTTGTAACTACACTGCTTATTTGGTAAATCGGTCTCCATCAACTGCAATTGAGTTGAAGACTCCATTTGAGGTATTCTTTGGTGCTCCTGCTAATTATTGATTTGAAAGTTTTTGGTTGTCTGCTTATGCTCGTTAATGATGGTAAACTTGAGCCTAGGCGTTGAAATGCATATTTTTGGGGTATCCTTACGGGGTGAAAGGTTATAGATTATGGTGTGTTGAACCCAAGTCACCTAAATTTTTGATTAAGCGAGAGATGTTAAGTTTGATGAGTCTTCTATGTTGCAAAAGAAAAATGAGTCTATTGTTGCGAGATAAAGACCACGGTGTTAGTGAGCGGGTGGAGCTTGAGTGGAGTTCTAGTCGAAAGGTGCGAGAAGGCACAGATCGGCCATCTATGGATGCGATAGATGATTACGCTCGTGATGTAGTAGAAGAGCAAATACGATGAGCGACCATATAGTATCGCTAAGGGTAAAGGAATAAGAGAGATTCGACGCCTCAGAATGCGAGATCTGGAACTTAGTTTCTTTTGCATTGTACGTGGCGCGAGTACATTGAGGTGTATGAACCTTACAGTTATCATGGAAGACATCACTTGTGATGAAATGCCGTTCGGTGGTTGGTTCTTTATGAATGAAGAGATTGAATCAACATAAGAATCATACATGGGAATTGGTGAAAGCGTCTAAGGTAGAAGATTGTTGAAACAAATGGTCTTGAGAAAAGGAAGGTATACCCGACGAGTTGGAAGCGACTAGGTTTAAGGCACGTGTTGTTGCAAAGGGCTATTGTCGGAAGAAGGTATTGACTTGATGAAGTATTTTCTCCTGTTGTGAAACATAGCTACATTCGTGTGTTGCTTGCTATGGTTGCATTGTTTGACACGGAATTAAAACAGATGTCGCCGAAAACGGCCTTCTTACATGGTGAGCTTGAAGAACAAATATATATGCATCGACGGAGGGTTTTGTTGTTCCAGGTAAGGAAGATCATGTTTGTTTATTGAAAAAGTCTTTATATGGGCTTAAAAATCTCGAAGCGGTGGTATAAGCGATTTGATTCTTTTATGATTGATCATGGTTACTCTAGGAGTGATTATGATAGTTGTGTTTATCATAAAGATTCCGTGAGTTCATCGGTTTATTTGTTGCTTTATGTTGATGACATGCTTATTTCTTCTAAGAATAAGTCCGAGATTGAGAAATTAAAGTCTCGGCAAATTAATGGTGAGTTTGAAATGAAAGATTTGGTGCGGCGAAGAAAATTTTGGGCATGGAAATTTACGAGGGGATAGACACGCGGGCAAGCTTTATTTGACTCGAGAAAAAGTTATATTGAAAAAAGTTCTTGAACGTTTTGGCATGAAAGATTCTAAACCTGTGATGCCGTTAGGCTGCGCATTCGGACTTTCTTTGGATTTGTCACCACGGTCGGAAGAAGAGGAGCTGCATGTCTCGGGTTCCGTATGCTAATGCCGTTGGAAGTTTGATGTCTGTATAGTCGTACTCGTCAGGACATTTCCACGTACGATTAGTGTTGTCGGCGGATATATGGGTAATCACGGTAAGGGTCATTGGCGTCAGTGAAATGGATACTTCGGTATTTGAGAGGTACGTCTAATTTTGGTTTGGTATATGATGGAAGTTAATCTGGTTGCGGTGTTATTGGTTATGTGGATTCAGATTATCTTTGGTGATCTGGATAGAAGAAGATCTACGACCAGGTTATGTTTTCACTCTTTCTCGTTGTGCCATTAGTTGGAAGGCTAAATTTCTTTCTGATCTACATTGCTTTGTCTACGACGTGAATATAGCGGCAGCAAGCGATGAAAGAAGCCATTTGGCTTAGAGATTTGGTTTGTGATTTGGGTTTACAACGGATACATTTGTATTTTGTGATAGTCGAGTCGCGATACAACTTGACCAAAGAATACTATGTATCGAAAAGAACCAAGCATTGATGTCGGATATCACTTAGACCGTTCGTGACATTATCTCGAGTGCGATTGTTGTCGATAAGATACCACTACAGAGAATCCGGTGATATGTTAACCAAACCGGCCAGTTCCATTTAACAAGTTGCATTGTTTGGACTTGATTGGTATTGTAGAAGATAATCACCGCTCAGTTTGAATGACGGTTATTTGTAATCAGGAATTTCATTTGAAGAATTTGTTTTGTTTTGAGCGAGTGGAGATTTGTTAATAATGGCCCAAACAAATATTAGGCGAAAACCCGATATCTTTCTTAAAACTACTTATACATATATATATGTATATATATTTGTTCTGCCGCAAAAAAAGCGACCACCAGAGAAAGAAAAGTGACGGAGGAAGAAAAACTAAGAGAGTAGAAAAATCGACGCTGACAAAGCGTCCATTTGAGTTTTCATTTGTAGTGTTTCTACCGTTTATGCGGTAATATTTGATTTAATAGCAAGTTTGTTAATTTATCTCTGCCATATATATTCTAGGTAAATTAGAGGAATATTTTGTGGGTCGATTTTGGAATTTGGTATAATTTGTGAAGGCTACGGAAATTGGTGTTTGTATACAATTTTGATTATTAGTGGATTTTTTCTCGGTGTCTTGTCGATTAGATGAAAGGCACCGTATTGAAAAGTTGAACCACTTAAACTAAATCGTGTCTTGCGTTAATTTCTTCCGCTTATTACTTTTCTTTGTTATCCATTATTATTAATTTGTCTGGCCAAAATTGGAGCCACGATATTAACATGAGTGCGATTAAACGTAACACGTGATATGCAAACTAGAGGCCATAGCCCACCCTTGATCAACAATTCAGTATAGTCGACCTTTTCTTGTCATCTCAGTTCATATTTAATTTTTTTAGCATAAGTATGCGCCAAAAAATAATAATAATTATGATTTTATAAACAAATGAAATTTATTTTTAACGAATTGATATTATTAAATAATTAAATATTATCAAATTAAATTTTTATATTTACTATCTTCACGTCTTGATTTAATCACAAAAAATATGAGAAAATATTTTGAAGAAATTACACTAAAAGATGTTAAATCTATTTCGACATTTAAGTTAATATTTTGATAGAATTTTAACTGAAATAGTTATAAAAATATAAGATTGTGTATAACTTATGGATATTATTTATAGAAGGTTGAATTGGTATAAATAAATTTTAATAAGATATATTTGAATCTCTTAAAATGTGATAACATATAATTATTTATTAGATAATTATTATATAAAAGAAATATATTTTAGATATATATTTTGTTTAAATTTAAACACATATGTTAACGATACAATTTGATAGCAAAACTTAAAGATATATTTTAAGATTAATATAATATGTAAATAGCATTTATAATTTTTTTATACTTAAATAATATCCAAATTTTTAAACTTAGATTATAATTCTAAGAGTTTTAAACAAACCTATATATTAACAATGTGAATATTTTGCCAAGATACTCATCATATCAGTGTAGTATATTTTTAGCCCTATCAATAATAACATAACATTGACTATTGACTACTGATATTTGATTTATAATAAAAATAAATTTATAATATATAGTAACTTTAAAAATAAAAGGTAAGATACGGTACATTATATTATTTTGAGATGTTAATTATTATCATTTATTATTCTATTTATTAAACTCTTAAGAAATTATCATTTTTTAAATAATTGTATTAATTCTATATTTCACTAGCTTAATATTTCATCAGTTAGAATGAATAATTTGAAGTGACTTTGGCTGGTCTCATCTTACTCTTACGCCATACCAGTCACCCACCCCCCCAAGGCAAAAACCTTATGCTTTTATTCTTCTTCCACTTTGACAACAATCCCTTTTATTTCCCAAAAATCGCTTTCTAATAAATTTTTTTTTGTGCCGCCACTACCCGTCTTTTATGCCCCTCCTTCTTCCTCTTCCTTATCGCCTAGGGTTTCTTCTAGGGTTTTCAGACTGTCTCTCCACCGACCTCTCTAGGGTTTCTCGAGCTGGATTCCCTTTCTTCCCCCTGGCGAATCTCCATGCGTCGCTGGTTCAGCGGCTTCGTTGATTAGCCCCCTTTCAAATCCCCTTCCTGCTTCCCAATTATCTCCGCATTTCCCCCTTGGATTTCTCGATTTCCTCAAACTCAACTGATCGAACTTAGGGTTTTGCTGCTTCAATTCTTCAAGTCCATGTTTTCTCGTTTGTGGCACTGTTGATTTATTCATTGATTGGTCATATGTTTCTTGATTTCGAGCTCTGAAGCTTTCCGATTTGGATGGCATTGGGGGATTTGATGGCCTCCCGGTTTTCCCATTCTTCGGCAGCTTTGGTTTCCAACCACTTGGAAGAGTGCTATTCTAGTCATGACGATGTGGATTTGAGTTCCCAGAGAAGAGATTCTGAGACTGCTAGTAGTAGCTATGGAAATGCCACTAGCATCGCTGCTACCAGCATGGCCTACTTGCCCCAGACTATTGTTCTGTGCGATCTTCGGCACGATGCCTTTGAGGTTTTTCCTCCTGCTGGTCCATCTGATAGTGGGTTGCTCTCTAAATGGCGGCCTAAAGACCGAGTTAGTTTTTTCTTTCATCACATTCTATTCTCCTTTCTTTGCTGATGATGGTGAAACTATTTAATTTGCCAAAATGCGTGTTTTTAACTTGAATTTCGGTTATGGTTTTTCCTGTGATTTGTTCATTTATTTAAGAGAAAATATCCCAATCGTCTCTTTAATCCTATGTTACATATTTATAAGGTCTGGGAACATTAATCACCTAGAGAGGAAAGCTATTTGTTCTTAAATATATGGATGATCGAATGATCTGTGAACTAAGTTTAACTTTCCTTCAGCTATTTCTGTTTGTTTATTTTTAAAACATATTTAGCTAGACTTAATGTGGTAATTGGAACTGTTTAGAGCGAATGAGCTCTATATTGCTGGTTGTACGCAATATCTCTAAACGATGCTGAGAGTATATCTTAAGGCTGGGTGTCACCTTCTTTTGGAACCTGTGTATATAGGCTCAATATGCAAGCATATTTTTTTCCTTCAATTTTGACAACTTTGTCTCTGTAAGCAATATTTCTTTACCTAATTATTAGTGGCACTTGCGAGAAATGGAATGCCTACTGTATTAGTTATGTGCGCAATAGCATTGATCAATAAAACAGCGATGTAGAAGAATGACTAGTGGTAAACAGTGATTTAGATACCAAGATCTTCAGTCTATTGTTTTGACAATTTTCTTTCTTTCTTCTAGAAATAGTTGGCGTTTGTTATTCAATGAGCAACATAATTATCTATTACCTAGACATTGTTTTTGTCATAATATCAAATTACATCTAAAAGTGTCGGCAATTTTGTAGGAACTAAGCTGGGGAGGTTGAATTTGTTAATTTATAGCCTTGGTTTCTAACCTTACCAAGAGGCCAAAGCAATGAACATTATTATGAATTAATAGTCTGTAAGATCCCTGAGCGTCATTAACTTGTTGACCTAGGATTTTTTTTCTTTGTAATTTTGCAAGATCTTTTATTCAAGTTCCAAACCTGTTATTTTCATTTGACATAAATGTTTTTTTTTGTTGTTGCATGGGATTTATAGTGTAACAAGTTTTACCACGATCAATGTGGAGAAAGATTGATTAGCTTCAGTAATGGTACTGCATGTGTCATGGAATATGAATGATACAAACTTACCTAATTTCTGTTGGTATCGTTTTTCTTTTAATATCTTATTTTTCTTGTAGTAGTTATTCAAATCTGTTTGCTTGCTTTGGTGAGAAGGTAGTGGTAAAGTTCCCTTTTTTATGCCCAAAATATTATATGATTCCTGCTTGAGTTTATCTTGAGCCTATTTTCATGTCCTTTTATTTTCTTTTACATGCTTGTCTGGTTAGTTTCTAGTATATCTATTTTGATTGAGGATTCTTAGATTATGTTCATTATTTGTAAGACTGCTTTATTTTAGCTCACAACCTTTTTTTTTGGACCGCAGATGAAAACAGGATATGTTGGTCTAGTCTTATGTTTGAACATTGGCGTTGATCCACCAGATGTAATTAAAATATCTCCTTGTGCCAGGATGGAGTCCTGGATAGGTGCATTATTTCATCGTTTCCTGTTGCTTATAGTATTAAGTTTCTCATTATTTGTTTTATATATTGTTTTTTCCAATAAATTCTATTGACAGACAATAAGCTAACAGAGTGATGTGCAAGGATTTGAAATGTTTTGCTTGTCATTTTAATGCTTCTCCGGTTTGTTGATCTAACAGTTGTGCAAAGAAAACTGAATGTCTAACTTCAAAAGAATCTTAAGCTATTTTTTCTTGTTTGTGCTTATTTATAAAGCGAGGATATATTTATAGAGTTACCAGGTCTAGTGAAAGATAATGATTTTCGTTTTTATGTACTTGTTTCAAATAACCGGCAAAATACACTAATTTTTTGTCAACCTATTTTCTTCTTTTATTTCAGATCCGTTTTCAATGGCGCCTCAAAAGGCCCTTGAAACAATCGGAAAGAATTTGACTCTACAGTATGAGAGGTGGCAACCAAGGGTGAGGGGATGATTGACTTCTAAGATGTGTAATATAGTATGGTTTCTGGTTTACTTTTATTTACCTTAAAGATATTTGAGCAGGCTAGGTATAAGGTTCAGCCTGATCCTACTGTCGATGAAGTGAAGAAACTTTGTAATACATGGCGAAGATTTGCTAAGAATGAGAGAGTTTTGTTCCATTATAATGGACATGGTGTGCCCAAGCCTACTGCTAATGGTGAAATTTGGGTCTTCAATAAGGTTTACTTGCTGCATTTTGGCTTCTATCTAGTCTAACATCATTTAACTTCAATTTAGCTCGTATCTCATTGATTTTATTTTTGCAGAGTTATACACAGTACATTCCATTGCCAATCACTGATCTTGATTCCTGGTTGAAGACTCCCTCAATATATGTTTTTGACTGCTCAGGTGCTGGAATGATTGTCAATGCCTTCATTGAGGTATCATCTGATTCAAATGCTATTCAGGTGTCAGTTCGGTCATGTTTGGTATTTAATAGTGAATTTCTACATGCTGATCTTGAGTGTCTGACAGCTGCATGATTGGGCTGCTTCCAGCACTTCTGGATCAACAAAGGATTGCATTCTGCTTGCAGCTTGTGAAGCACATGAAACACTTCCACAGAGTGCTGAATTTCCTGCTGATGTGTTTACGTCTTGCCTCACTACGCCAATCAAGATGGCATTAAGATGGTGAAATTAGTTTCTTTGTTTTTTAACTTCAGTATTCATTTATAATCTTTGATATGAAGTAAATCAAATATACTTCTGAGCCTAATTTTTATAGGCCACAAACCATTTAATTTATTTTGTGTTAATTCACATTTTGGGTTCTTAAGTAATGTTATGCACTTATTAAGAATTTACTTGTTTTGTTTTCGTATCTGAAAAGGACGAGGTTTTATCATCTTACTTGTTCTGTTGGATGTTCAACACGTTCCTTCTGATTTACCATGTTGTCTAATTGTCTTCCATTGTGAACTACTTTGCTCAAAATATCTAAACCTTTCTTTTGAGCTGTAGAGTGAATTTTTTTATAGTTGTAGAATGTAGATTGGGTTTTATTTTTTTGAGTCATCATTTTTTTTCTATTGATAAGATCTTTTGGCTTCATAAAAAAAGTAATTTTTTTTAATAGATTGGTCAGTTAATGGTCTTGGTTTGTGATTCAGGCTTTGAACGTTTCTGGATTCTTTCATCAATTTCTGATTTTAATTTGTGAATATGATTGAATCACAACCTTGATTGCTTTATCATCCTTTTGTTCATGCTTTCTGATAAGCGACAGTATATTTTTTTATTGTTGATTTTTTGAATGTTCTGTATTTTTTTCTCACAGGTTCTGCACCCGTTCCTTGTTGCGTGAGTCTATTGATTATTCTCTAATAGATAAAATCCCTGGCCGCCAGACTGACCGCAGAACACTTTTGGGGGAATTGAATTGGATTTTTACTGCTGTGACGGACACAATTGCATGGAACGTTCTGCCTCATGGTACCCTTTTTTAATAAATCTTATGAACTTAAGTCTAGTTGTTCTTTATTATAATATGTTTTTTTTTGCTGCAGATCTCTTCCAGAGATTGTTCAGACAAGATCTATTGGTTGCTAGTCTTTTCCGGAACTTTTTACTTGCTGAGCGAATTATGCGATCAGCAAATTGTTCACCAATCTCTCATCCAATATTGCCTCCCACTCATCAGCATCATATGTGGTACTGCTGAAGATGCTTCTGAAATTAATACTTTTTTTTTCTTCGCAATAGCTGTTCAATTGTTACTATGTGGACGATGCATACTGCAGGGATGCATGGGACATGGCTGCTGAGATGTGTCTTTCACAGCTTCCTTCCTTGATAGAGGACCCAAATGCAGAGTTCCAGGTATCCTTCTTGTGTTTATTAGATAATTTCTTGAAGTAAATAGTCTTTGTTTCAATTTTATCTTTTAGATTTATTCAGTATGGTGCTCTTTCTTCTTGGTTTTTGCCTCTTTATTTTTCGAGTGTTGTTTCCTCTGATTTTTATCTCCTTTTTCATTTTATCCAGCCAAGTCCTTTTTTCACTGAACAATTGACTGCTTTTGAGGTTTGGCTAGACCATGGATCAGAAAACAAGAAACCACCAGAACAGCTGCCTATTGTTCTTCAGGTGTAGCAGTTTTCTTGGTGCTTATTAGTTTTGGGGTGTGACCAACTTTTCTGAATATAGATGTATACTTGTACATGGTTTTTGGAATGAAGATTCTTTAGCATTTTCTTGACATATTTTATGAAGTGATTTCTGATATCATTATATTTATTTAGAATTTCTTACTGCTGGGAGGACATTATTTTCAACTGCTTTCAATATTCTTTAGCCTAAAGTGGAACATATTGTTTGATATTGTGGAAGATATCAATGCAGTTTAGAATTTAAATTTTAGTTCTCTGCACTTTTCTTCACCTAATTCTCTGTATTTTCAAATATTTTAAATATTTTCTATCATCTGAAGTCCTTTTTTGGAAGTGTGTTAGGTTTTATTGTATACTAACCTGCCAAGTGCCATATTTCAGGTTTTACTTAGTCAGTGCCATCGCTTTCGTGCTCTGGTTCTTCTTGGAAGGTTTCTTGATATGGGGTCCTGGGCTGTGGAGCTGGTAAGTTTGGTGGGCGGCTCTCTTCTTTTAATGTACCATAAGTTGTGACCTCTATTTGTGTTCTTAATCGCCTGTTGCATTTTTTAGGCCTTGTCTGTTGGAATATTTCCGTATGTTTTGAAGCTGTTGCAAACAACTACACCAGAATTACGTCAGATTCTTGTCTTCATTTGGACTAAAATTCTTGCACTTGATAAGGTGCGTGTTATATATATATTTTCTTTAAGACATGTCGTAAATCTTTTTTACATTTAATTATGGATGCCTATTGGCATGCAGTCAATGTGTTAGTTTGCTCTTACAAACTCGTGTCATAAATTTAGTAACCAAACTTATTATTCTTTGAATGGCTGATAGTCATGTCAGGTTGATCTAGTGAAGGATGGGGGTCATGCATATTTCATCAGATTTCTTGATAGTATGGAAGCATATCCAGAACAGCGTGCAATGGCTGCGTTTGTTTTGGCTGTAATAATGGATGGGCATAGACGGGGTCAAGAAGCCTGTGTGGAAGCAGGTTTGATACATGTATGCTTGAGGCACCTTCAGGGATCAGCCACAAATGATGTGCAAACGGAACCTCTCTTTCTTCAGTGGCTTTGCCTCTGTCTGGGTAAGCTTTGGGAGGATTACTCAGAGGCTCAGAATATTGGTTTGCGGGAAGATGCTCCTGCTATATATGCTCCTTTGCTGTCTGAACCCCAACCAGAGGTTTGAATTCTCTTTTTGTGATCCCATACAAATTTCTACCCTTCCTTTTTTTTTGGTTTGTTACTCTTTTATCTTTTCAAGCTTATATCTTGTTTATAATGTTTTATTTCAGGTTAGGGCTTCTTCTGTTTTTGCACTTGGTACATTGCTTGATGTGGGTTCGGACTCATTCAGGGATGCTGGAGGAGACGACGAATGCGATGATGATGAAAAGATTAGGTTTGAAATTAGTATTGTCAAAAGTCTGTTAAGTGTCGTCTCTGATGGAAGTCCACTGGTCAGAGCAGAGGTTGCTGTTGGTATGTTTTTATCATCTGAATTTCATATTCATTTTTGAATTGACTAGTGTTTTCAGGTTAAATCAGTATGCACTACAAAGCTTTTATTTTCTTTCCCTGTACCCATTTTATCCTTTCAGTGTTTGTTAATGCTGTGGTAAATAGACTTTGGTAGCTGTCTAGATTTGTGCGTATGTCCAGATGTCTGGTTTCTCTGATCTGTTTGTGTAATTGGATCCACCACCCTTCCATATCAAGAGTGTTATGATTGAAGCAAGAGAGGTTGAATCGAAGAGTCCATGCAACATTGTTAAACAAAATTATTAATTCTGTAATTAAGTTTGTTTTCTATTTTATTTGACAGCTCTAGGACGCTTTGCTTTTGGCCACAACAAGCATCTCAAGTCAATTGCTGCTGGATGTTGGAAACCTCAGTCTAATTCCCTGTTGAGTTCCTTGCCTTCTTTGGCTCACATAAAAGGTACAAGCACAGTTGTTTCGTCTCAGATAGGTCCACTTCTGAGAGTTGGCAATGACAACTCATCTTTAGTTAGAGAAGGGAGGGTGTCAGCCAGTAGCCCTCTGGCTACTCCTGGAATCATGCATGGTTCTCCACTGTCCGATGATTCATCTCAGCATTCTGATTCTGGAATATTAAATGATAGTGTTAGCAACGGGGTTGTTAACCATGCAATGCCAAAACCTTTGGATAATAAACTGTATTCACAATGTGTATTGAACATGTTTACCTTAGCCAAGGATCCATCTCCACACATTGCCAGCCTGGGTCGTCGAGTTCTTGCCATTATAGGAATTGAGCAAGTAGTTGCAAGACCTTTAAAAGCCACTGGTGTCAGTTTTCGGGGTGGTGATGCAACAAGAGCTCCTAATTTTGCAGGATTGGCTCGTTCATCCTCATGGTTTGATATGAATGGAGGTAATATTCTGTGTTTTTCTCACCATTGGTATATAATACTAGTCATTTTATACGTACATGCAACGATATATTGATAGACATTTATAAAGTTTTATTTCTTGTTAATCTAAATCATGCAAAAGTTTAATTAAAACAAACCTAAAACATAATAATATAATGACTAATCATTTGAAATTTGTGAAATGCTATCTAGTAAAATGAAAATGTTTGACATTTATATTAGAAATATTCTTTTTCGAATCCCAATTAACTTCAAGTATGGCTTGAACTCTAGAGAAATGATCATAAAGTTTTACTTTTAAAAAAATTTAACTCATAATATGAGGTAAATTTTTTAAATATTACGAGTTTGAATGTGTAGATATAATTGAAACTCTAAATTGCTACTACAGTTTCCATTTTAGCTTTGTATGATCTCTCATATACGCAAAAAAAAAAAGCGAACTTATTTTTCCTTATTTGTAGTGTGCAATGTCACCTCTTAAAAAAATCGGCCATTCAACTTTCAGCAGTTTGAGTTTCTTTCTCTGCCAAAATCTTTTAACCTTTTTTTTTGCTATAACTCCAACAAAATCAATATTAATTAATAATTTTTAAAACCTTCATAGCAAATAAATTGTGACTTGAGTTTTTAATTTTTTTAATTAAAACTTTTCGAAACATTTTCTATAATTTTTTGGGACACTAGCTTCTTCAAAATATTAATTTGATATTTTTAGCCATTAACTCTAATAAATTTTTTTTATAAAAATCTAAAGACAACCAATTATTTTAAGACATGTTATACTTAAAAGGGACTAAATGGTCTAAATATAAATAATAGGGGTGAGATGGTATTATATTTACTTAAGTGCAAACTAATCATTAGAATAGTTATAAGATGAGCAATTGGAAAACAACTCTTCTTCTACCCCTTATGTCAAACATTTTGAATAAAAAGAAAAAAAATATATGAAAAATCTAAATATAGTTCAACTGCCTTCAAATCGGAAGCTTTTGGATCTCAATCTATATTCCTCTTAATTTTACAATCAATTATTATTATCAAGAATATCAAAAGGTAGTTATTACATTTTAACAATTAATTAAGATTTTAGATAATATCAAAAGGTATGATATATTTAGTACATAAATAGTTGGATTAGGTTGTATGATCAAATACATGGATGCTTTGGTAGATCTCACCAGTCAAAATGTGACAGGTCTTTTATAGAGCTAGGATTGTCATTTTCATATGAAAGTACAAATTTGTTCCTTCATGTAGTTATAAGAAAGATTATAAGATATAAGATAAGATTATAAGATTTTGTTCGGCTCAAAGACTTGTTACATTCATTGGTATTTTTTCAATTGTTATTTTTGGTTCAATGCAATTTGCATTAATTGGTTGATGTTGGCAGGTCACATGCCTCTAACTTTCCGAACTCCTCCTGTTAGCCCTCCTCGACCAAGTTACCTTACAGGGAACTTGACTGGAATGCGAAGAGTTTGTTCATTAGAGTTTAGGCATCATTTACTAAATTCTCCAGATTCAGGATTAGCTGATCCTCTTTTAGGTTCTGGAGCATCTTCTTCTGCGTCAGAGCGCAGTTTTCTTCCACAATCAACAATCTATAATTGGAGCTGTGGGTATTTCTCGAAGCCTCTGCTTCCTGTTGCAGACGAAAGTGAAGAAATACTAGCTAGAAGAGAGGAGAGAGAGAAATTTGCCTTGGAGCACATAGCTAAATGCCAGCATTCTTGTGCGTTATATGTTTGTTTTTCACTTTTCTGTCATTTTTTACTTTTTTCCCCTGCTGGTAATATGGTGTTTGTGTTTTTTATCAGCTGTCAGCAAACTTAGCAAAGCTATTGCTAGCTGGGATACAAAATTTGAAGCTGGTACAAAAACAATCTTGGTGCAACCGTTCTCTCCTATTGTAATTGCGGCAGATGAGAATGAACGGATTAGGTGTGCATACCAAAAAATAGTTGGAGATTATTTTTATGGATATGCTACCTTTTGCTTTATTGTGAATAGGGTGTTTTCTACAATTATAGGGAGGGAGGGTTGAATGAATAGTCATACCATTTAATTACTGCCATTGCCTTATGTATTTATTCATGTGTCTTAATAGTGCATTGCTTCAATCTGCTTGTTTAATGCTCTGTTTGTTACATTAGCATGCTTATGATTTTTGCTGCTGTATTTATTACAGCTAACTGTGAGTGGCTACTTATAAAATTCTTGAGTTAGCTAGTGCTTTGTTGTTGCTTTATTGCGATTTTTTATCCACCATTTCTTTGGCAGTTCCATTGTGCATTTTAATGTTTCATTATTTGTTTTTGCTTACTTTTTTCCTAGGGTATGGAACTTTGAGGAGGCCACCCTTCTCAACAGCTTTGATAATCATGATTTTCCAGACAAAGGAATTTCTAAGTTATGCCTTGTGAACGAGCTAGATGACAGCATGCTCCTTGCTGCTTCATGTAATATATTATACTGCTGCTGATTGTTATTGTTTGTGGACATTGAGCTATTAATTGGATTTAAGACGTATGAACTAAAAAATTACCTGTTGTCACATGATTTAGATGATGGAAATATTCGGATTTGGAGAGACTATGCTTCAAAGGGTAAACCGAAACTTGTCACTGCATTCTCTTCCATTCAAGGACACAAACCTGGTGTCCGAAGTTTGAATGCTGTTGTGGATTGGCAACAGCAGTCTGGCTACCTGGTACTTTGCTATTAGATTAATTAGACTGGAAATAATTTCCATTATTATTTTCCCATTGCTTATGTTTATCATTGATGTGGCTGATATATCTTTTCTGTGTGGATTGCTACTTGCTAGTATGCTTCTGGTGAGATATCATCCATCATGGTCTGGGATGTGGATAAAGAGAAATTTTTGAAGTCTGTTCCATCATCTTCAGATTGCAGCATTTCTGCCTTGGTGAGTCTTATTTGGTTAAATGCTTTTCATTTCAAGTTGTCTTTTATGAAAGAACTGACAGATTCAATCATATGTAATCCCCCCACCCCCCAAACAACACACGCACCCAAAAATGAAAAAAAAAACGTTTATTTTAATCCCCGGAGGAAAAAAAACATGTTTATTTTTCTTACAACTTAAACGAACTTGTTTTTTTAACATTGTAAGAAAATGAATTTATGTTTTTTTGGGCATATTACTAGAATTTTAATCGAACATGTAATGAATAGAAATTGCCATGTCTTTAATTTTGTTGCTGAGATAAATATCAACCAGACAACAGCTGTAACATTAATCAAATATTATCTATTTATGTATATCTTTTGTAGTCCGCTTCTCAAGTTCATGGGGGCCAAATTGCTGCTGGTTTTGTTGATGGTTCTGTCAGATTGTATGATTTGAGATCACCAGACATGTAAGCCTTGGGAACATTCTTGTCATGATGCAAATGTGGCATGATTAATAACCTAAAAAGTGATTACTATTGTTTTAGTTAACCAAGAAAATTCTAGAATTTCATTATTAGCAAAGAAAGTGCATATATCCTGAAGCATCACTTTTGGACTTACTGTAGTTGGCATTTTGTTTTTGGTCTGTGTTACCTTCTATTCTAAACATCTTCACTTCAGCACTTGTTGGGGTTTTCATTATCTGTTAGTCCTTTTTGTTCTGTTCAAGTTAAATGGTATTTGTATTTTTTGATTTTTGTCCAACTGCAAATATCTGAACTTTGTGATTTTTTTGAAGATATAAACATTCATGTTAGATATGGGACTGTTCAGCTTGGTATTTCTTGAAATCATGGGCTAATATTTCTTTATACTTTTAGAAAATTGAAAGAAAGGAAAACTATATATATTAGGTGAGGAATTCGATATTGTGAGGATGTATGCTCTCCGGGAGATATTTGTCCTGAATTTTGATATAGTGTTCTATGATTGGGTTTTAATCATGCAAGTCTTAGAACTCATTACCTTCTATACCTTGCCGTCCATAGGCTTGTCTGCACTGCAAGGCCACACATTCAGAAGGTAGAAAGAGTTATGGGAATTGGATTTCAACCTGGACTTGATCCTGCAAAGGTAGGCATTAAATCATATATTGACTAGATAATTGGAGTTATTGTTTTGTGTTGATATGTTGATTATTTTTAGTATAATATGTATTGAATGAACCTGTTGGTCAGATTGTCAGTGCCTCTCAGGCTGGTGATATTCAGTTCCTTGACATTCGAAATCAATCAGATGCTTACCTTACAATTGAAGCTCACAGGGGTTCTCTTTCAGCTTTAGCTGTCCACAGACATGCACCAATTATTGCTAGTGGCTCAGCCAAACAGCTCATTAAAGTATTTAGTTTGGAGGGGGAACAGCTTGGGACCATACGATACTATCCTACCATTATGGCCCAAAAAATTGGCCCTGTTAGCTGCCTCACATTCCATCCTTATGAATTGCTTCTTGCTGCTGGTGCTGCAGATGCTCTTGTATCTATCTGGGCTGATGACAACTCAAGCTAAATGAAATGCTATCTTGATACATGTTATGAGAAAAGCCTTTTCAGAATCATACAGGTGTTCGGTACATTAATTGGGGTGTTACTCTTTGGTTGTGTTGGTCCCAGTGCATCATAATACTGACTGGTACGGATTATCATGACATCCACTTTGCTGGTACAGTCCTGTTTCTCTCCAAAGATATCGGATGATTGGTATGTTGGTAATGGTATCTACCAATAATGTTTGCCATTCTATTCATTAGCCTCCAAATATTGAAATATTGAAGGTCACTCTAAAAGGTAGTGTTTGCAAAATTCACTGGGGGGCTCTGCTAAATAATGTGTTATAAAGGTAAATGCTTGTAAATATCTTTATTTTTGTCGTTATTCCTCCTTTGGTGTGTTCATTTCCCATCCATCCTTCAATTTGTAGAAGCAGCAAAATTGAATGAATATTTTTAGTGTTGCATGACGATGGTGATGCCGGTTATTGTCTCCTAAAGTAGGGGAGCTATAAGTAACTATCACCACCTTTCTGTAGCCTGTTAATACGTTTTACACTTAACTCCCCTTTAGCTTGTAAGTAAAATTATTGTGTTTCCTGGTATCTTTTTTCCGGTTTCTATTTTCTTCAGAATTGCTGCTTAATTGGTTAATTTTTATATGGGACAAATATCACTGAATTTTCAGTATCACTATTCACATCACTGTTAAATTACCTTAGCTTGGTCTGAATAATTTTCTTAGTTACATCACGTACGCCTCGCTTATCTACAGTAATGTGTTTCTTTTTGGTATGCGCGTTAAATTGAGGATTGAAGCAATTCTTAGGAGACTATAATATACGTGTATTTTAAGCATATGGATATTGCTAATGCTCTCCATTTTTTATGTTCCTTTTTCGTATGATGGACATAATAAACTCATCAAATAACAAAAATAAAATGAACACAACAAACTCATCGACAGAGGACTAAACGAAAATGCGTTAACAAATAATACGCAAGTAATTCTAAAAAAAAAGTAAAAATTCACGTTTCACAATGAAGTAATCTTGAAAAATTTATGCGCAAGAGAAAATGCAGTCCCAGTCTTCTATTTTTAACATGCCACGCCTATAGCAAAACAGTCAACTTCTTCCAGCTGAAAAGCCAAAAAGGCATGTTAAATCTTTTATAATGATCAAAGGCAAACTTGAAAGTTATCAAATTCCAAGCAAAAGTTGATTACATCCAAACTTGACGATGGGAAACAAATACTTATGTAAAGCAAGTGCAATGACATCAATCACATGCATCTATATTTATATACTGTGTCCTGTAAGCTCTGCCATGCTTTTCACTTTCTACCCCCAACCATACTTGGGCCAGAAGCTCCTGCAAAGCTAGATGTTGGGCTGCTACTTGTCATCTTATGCTTGCCATCCGCAGTACCAAAAACATTTAGATCTTCGAACAATCTGTAGGATGGAACAAAGGGCTTTGGACTAGCTGGATTACCATTGTTATGAGGACTAGTACCTGCCTGTGATTCAACATGTACAGCTGATCCATTCATTTCTTTAGATGGGAAGGAACTGTAGTTATGCAGGTTTCTAGTTCCCTGCACTTGAGGATAAGACGCAGTTGTATTGGCATGTCGGATCAAATTATTTGGTACCATTTGAGCCTGATTGTGAAAATAACCTGGGGTTGGTGCCCACGGTGGAGGTGGGTAACCAGATGAATAGTTCGGAGATTGCAAGTATTGGGGGGATCGAGGCTGTGCTTGAGGATGCAACTGTCGCTGCAGTGGGGGTTGTACCTGCTGTCTGTATAGAGGAAACTGCGACTGCAGTAGAGGTTGTGGTGGTTGCAATTGAGGTTGAGCCCACGGAACAACATAGTTGCTGTACGGTGTCTGACTTTTTACTCCAGGATATGTCTGAGAACTATGAGGATAACCCTGGGTGTTGGGGGAAATAGGAACTTGATTTGTGTTTTGGTCGAACGACACATGTTTAGAGGCACCTGAGGAAACATCTATTGTTGATAATGTAATACTGAGTAGGTCAATCATGTCCTGTTCTTTAGTCTTGACAGGTGCAGGTGGATCAGGTAGAGCTAATGCATTGCTAGGAGAAGATGTCGAGACTGTTTCAGTAGCAGCTGTTGGGGTGCTTGTGTTCACTATTGCTAGATCTCTATTAGTGCCACCATTAGTGCTCTGTGAAGTCACAGGCCTTGTTTTAGAATGCCTGCATCCATAATAGAAGCTTAATAACTCAGAATAAACATACTAAGTCTAATTTTCTCGAAGAAAATTGAGAAAATATCTTTAGATTCGAAGTGCTTTTTAAGAGGTTAAAAAGCAACGATTGGACGATCATCCCACTAAAAAACCATTAGATGATTCACTATTCTAAGGCTTAACCATATCAGATCTCAAGGCACCACAAGTACTATAACACCACATGTTACTAAGAAGGCATGATGCAAACCATAAAGAAACTGATGGACAACCTTCGAGCAAGCTGCGCAAAGTCATCTTCCTCTTCATCATCCTCATAAATCTGGCTTGGATTGACAGGTACTAATGCAGCAGGGTTAGCATTCGATACATGACTTAAATCTCTTGGACTGGAATTTCCCACTTCAGCTTGTCTGAGGTTAGAGGCCCTTGCTCCAGAATGTCGTGAGCTGGAATTAGCAGCTTGAGCAAGCATCAGAGAACCAGAAGCTATGGCATCATGTTTTGCGAGCAAACTCTGCAAACCATCATTCAAATCAAGGCCACGAGCAAGCAGTTGCTCGTCCCTACCAAATAACAGAAACAGTAATTTGAGATCTCCATATTAGATACACACTTAAAGCAAGCAGTCATGAAAAAAACGTGGAAAGCATGCAATATATAGTGGATACTCACCCAGTTGTAGTTAGCATCTGCATTAGCTTTTTCTGGCTGGCACGACAACGGTTGATAAGTTCAACTATGACTTCATCTTTTACAGCCTATAAAAATTTATGATTGAATATGTCAAGTACATCTCATAAGTTACTATTAGCATAAAGCTAAAAGACTACTGATTGCACATACTGCACGATCACTTGGATTCAAAGCTTGCAGCATATCACTTAGGAGCTCCATCATGTTCTGCATAGATTCCATGCCTGACAAGCTTCAGAAATACGAAATAAGCATGATTAGAAGATCATGTGGGACTAGCATTTCAAAAGAACTCCTATAGCAAAAGCCCACAATCCAAGAGAAGAAAACCAACAATAAGCAGAGCAGCTCAAAGTTTCACCTTAAACTCTCAATCTCTGTTGCCATAGTTTCATCGAGCCTTCTTGAAGAATTACTAGGCATCCCATATCCAGGTTGAGCATGTATATTGGTTGGATGTGTAATTGGCGGTGTAATTATTAGAGCTACTTCTGAGGAGTGTCTGGGGAATTCTACTCCAGCACGCTGCCATTTATACAATACAGTGTTAATGTATTACAATTCTATCTGATTTATCAAATGAATGTCCAACTTTTGACCTTCCTAAGGTCATGTTTGGTTCGCATAATGGAAACGTAATGAAAATACGAATGATAATAGGGGAGTGGAATTCAATAAAAATAATATTATTATTACTATGTTTGTTTAAAAAGTGTAATCAAAATAATGATAAATATTAAAATAAAATTTATAAAATTATAAATGAAGCAAAATTAAAAAATAATATATATATTTTTTAAATGAGATTAAGTGAGAAAAAATAATCAATGATTATACAAATATGTGAAGAAAATAAAAAATTATAACGTATTCCCGAGGAGTATGGGAGAAATGAGCATCTGTTAAAATGCCTTGCATTCCATTCCAGAACCAAATACAAGAATACCCTGAATTATTTCCATTATTATTTCTATTACTGTTAACCAAACATGATCTAAAGGAAATAGTAGCAATGAAGGGACACTTGAGCATCAGATATTGACTTTTCTCTCAAAGCATTTCAGTGATCCTAAAATAGTTTATAAAAAGGTGGCTGAACAACAGAAAAAGGGTCACTGAGGTCACATATTTTCTTGGCACCAAACACTTAAGAGTTTTAGTTCCTAAAAACTTGGGAACACTTTTAGTCCCCCCTCCCTTTGTGCAAAAATGGAGACTAAAATGTCCAAAAAAGTGTCCCAAATCATAAGGAGATTAAAGTGTTCCACAAAATAAACAGAGGACTAATCTGACCCATTGTGTCAATAGAGGGGCATTTTTAAATAGGGGACTAAAGTATTCCTCTTGATACAATACTGTTATATAACACAAATTGGTAAGCTACAATTTTAACCACCAAATCATAGTCAACCGTATTACATACTGTACATTAACTAGGATACTAAAAACTATGTTTGCAAACATTTAATACCCTATCAAATGCATTTTTTAAAATATTTTATTATCTGACTGAAATGGTGGGAATCGAAGTTATCAATCTCATGCCCAAAAGAGGAAGGGGGCCTGGGGTGGCAGAGAACCACTGGGTTGTAATTTCATTACTAATAATCAATAATAGATAGTTTTCGGCTATAAAAAACTAAACATTTCAGATTGAAAACTGATGCATAGAAAGATGAATGGGGTAGCTAGTTAGTGCATACCCTTAGTTCATCATATGCCCAATAATACTGAGGATATTTTCCCCCAGGGCCACCAAACGCTTCTTGCCAAGAATCTAGCAATGCCAAAATTTTCTCCCTCACTTGCATGTCAGCCTAAAATTACAACAGTAGATTTGAACTAGATTCAGCATTTTTTTCATCAAGTGAAATACTAAAATGACAAGAGATATGGAATAAGCTTAAAAGATCCATCTCATGGTAAAAAATAATACTAAATAGCAACCATTTTGTTGATTTACCTTCTTCTTGACAATTTTAATCATCTCTCCAAGTATATTCCTCTCACCAATTTGGAAATGGGCATAATCACCACAGTTCTTTACCACTGTCTCCAAAAGCTTCAACAACAAGTTTAGCAAAAGTTAAGTTGCCATAAAAGTAAACAAATAGAGTTTTTTTTTCCTGCAGTACGATAGACCAAAATGAACACAGCTGATACAATTCAAAGAGGTGTTATTCATTATTCCTCAAAAATACTCCCAACCAATCAAATTGCTTTCTCTCTCTACCTCCAATTGGGTATTTGTTTTTTTTCAAAGAAAATTTTCCATTAATCTTAAATTCCCATGACCTGAAATAACACGTTATTATATACTCAAAAGAGCAATGAATAATTTCTACTATTCAAAAGTGAGGATGGAAAAAAAAAATATGAAACAATTAATACCGTCAAAGAGAGCATTTGAACTTTAGGGTTCCGATGCTGCAACCTTTTCTTCAGAGCTTTTACCACATCTTTTGCCTGCCTGAAAGTGATCAGGGCATACGTATCAGTAAACAAGCAATTAGTGTCTTTTTAAAATAAAAACAAAACTAGAATTATGCAATTGACCAAAATACCACATAACATGATGACTTTACAGTTTGTTTTACTAACGTAAAACATATTAATAATAAATATGCTTATGGAAAGTAAAAATTTACATTCAATTTGTAAAAGCTAAAACTCTGCTCGGTAAAAAATAGAAAATCTCGAAGAAATTTTTTGTTTGGGGGGGGGAGTCAATCCATAAATCTAAAAGCCTCAACGCACAACCACCCATCAAGAATAGAAACCGAGGGAAAAGAAAGAAAGAAATTTCCCCTTTAAAAAGCTTCAAAAAGTAAATGTCATTTCTATGCTCTCTTCTAATTAACAGCTTGCAGTTATGATGTTTCCACTCAAAATTCCATCATAAAAACACAAGAATCTGAAAAGTAATAGAGCAAATAATTAAAGACCTAAAGTTTTTTCTTCAGAAAATAGCATTGAAATAAAATCCAAGTCAACCAAAAACCTTAAAATAAATGAAAATGAGAAAACGAGAGAAAAACTAACAAACTAAGCACTAAATTGAAGCGTATAGATGTTTTAGGATAAATTACCATTGACTAGAATTGACAGAATCGCATATATCGATGTTTATGGTCCAATCGGGGCTTATCAGAAGATCGCTCGTTGCTTTATCGACAGCCACCGTAGCTGAGGATGACGATGAAGACACCATAGGCATCATCTCTCTTACGAAAATAACAGAAACTTTCCGAAAAAGAAATTAACAAAGTAATCAAACAAACCGCCACAATACTCTACAAGCCTTAATTTCTTGGAAAATACAACCACGGAAGCATAGTTTTGTTTAGTCGCTGTTTGGACGGTCGGAAAAGTAGAAGTAATTCAGCGCGAATTTTCTTTATCGCAAAGCTCGATAATAGTAAGAAAAAGAAAGAGACTTGTCAAAACTTTATTGCTCTCTCTCTCTCTCTCTCTCTCTCCCTTATTTTCTTGTTTACCGAAAGTTTCGTGTATCGTTTGGGTTCCGCCTAATAAGACTGAGTGATGTTCTAATTCTATCCAAGTCTCTCTTTTCTCTCTCTAGCTTCAGCTCTCCGTATAACTAGTGCAGTGTCTGTCTTCGTTCAAAGCTAGCCAGCTCATATTCACGTGCCTTGCACGCTCTCCTTGCTATGGGCTTAGTAATTAGTATTTCAAAATTAAGCGAGTATAATGCCTCTAACTACTCTAAGAGAGTGGTAAAAAAACTCTGGGAGGTCATTTTGCTTCTTTTCTCACGCTTTTGGCCATATATAATGACAATTAATTTCGCTAAATTATTTATTATTAGTTTAGAAAAAAAGTCACACAGCCTTATTCTAAACCTTTTTATTATTTATTAACCTTGGTTATACAAGGGTCATCTTATTATTAATTAAACTGTATAAAAATTATTAGATTTGTTATTTTACTAATATTTTAATTTTATTTTTGATAATTTTTTTAAATTTATTATTAATTAATATTTTCATAATATTTATACTTAAAAAAAAATATCAATCTAATACAAAATTAAAATTTAAAAATTTATAAGAAATATTATATTTTTATCTTTTAATATCTTTCTCACTCTTTTTTCTAAATTTTGTTTGATTCAAACTTTGTCTCTGTTTATTTCTCACCTTTAATATGGAGCATAAATATATATGTATATATAAAAGATAAATACAAACAAATTTTATAATTGTTGTATTTTTTTTATACTTTTATATTCGTTTATTTAATTTAGATATTTTATCATTTTTTAACAATTTTTCTTTTATTCGTTGAATAATATTCTCTGTTGCAAAAAAGCTTAATGTGTTTAGAATGTAATTTTTTTTACAATAAATCTATAACAATTTGTGCTGGTCATTTTTAAAGTTAGATGAGATGGTTAAAAGGAGATATAATTAGTCAAAAAATATATATATATACAGTTAATGACTCAAAAATTATAAAAATAACTATTTTTATTACGTGGAATGGACGAAAATGCCAAAAATATCACATTAAAATAATATGTATTGGTCAGGTAAGGAAATTGTGATAAATTTGAACCTTTTTTTTTAAAAATAAATTATTATAGACCTCTTCACCTTTTTTTAAAAAAATATAAAAGAACAGTTAAAGTTTGAAAAATAAACAATTATATCATTTCTATTATTGTTTTATTACAATATCTTTGGGAATTTTAATTAATTTTATTGTAAATAATTTTATTAAAAAATTAAGAAATATTAACAATAAATAATATAGTTGTTATTTTTTAAAATTTTTCTATTTCAAAAATCTTAAAAAAATATATTTATAATTGACCATTTTTTTTTGAATGTAAGTATCATTGATGCATCAATTAAAAATAAAATAAAATAAAATAAAATATTACTAAGATAGCAAGCCGTCTGATCTTGTGATCCATATTGTGGACGGTGTTTAAGCTTCAGTTCAAGTACTTTTTTTTTTCCTCTTCCCTTTTCAATACAAATATTGTCCAAAAGAAAACAAAATGCTGTTAGCTTACAAGTTAACAAATTTTTTGCTTGAAATTGTTTTGAGATACAACTGGACTGATCCACTTAGAATCTACGTAGAATTTGCATCACATTTCACAACTAATTTTCTATTTTTAAAAAAACTTTTTGGGAAATTATCACACCCAAATATGATAAAATAATAATTAATGATACAAATTATTCACGATTACAAACCCTACGATCCACAACTAACTTGTATGCTATAATCGCTATTCATAAGAAGATAAAAAAAAATCAATATAATTAAGGGTAAGAAAAATGACATCAACAAAATAAAAGATAGAATAAAATAATTTTAATTAAATCATATTAAATCATGAACTTCCATAATTAAATGAATTCGTTGAGAGTACGTAAATATATTATCGAATTTAATAATATATGATTTTTTTTAAGATCGTGATATTATCAAAATGTAAATTGTTATTATAATAAAAATATTTACTACAATTCAATTCAATGGTCAAGCCTATCATGATAAAAATTGTCTTGATATTTATCTTGATTTTGTGAGTCCCTCTAATATTCACATATTTGTTAAATGATCACAACTACAACACCCAACATTATTAATGTGTAGAAAGTTTATCTTTCTCCTCTTTCTTCTTC
The DNA here is from genome assembly GCA_033030585.1 of Hippophae rhamnoides. Classification (NCBI taxonomy): domain Eukaryota; kingdom Viridiplantae; phylum Streptophyta; class Magnoliopsida; order Rosales; family Elaeagnaceae; genus Hippophae; species Hippophae rhamnoides. The sequence continues at coordinate 55,494,796 of CM065433.1, read as the reverse complement.
TTCTTCTTCTTAACCTTTAGTTACTTTTCTCTTTATAAACGGAACAAAAATTCATATTAGATATTCATAATTAATAATGAAACACAAGTATTGGTGGTATCTCACGAGATTTTCCAGTCTTGAAACAATCCACGTACGTACCTAATAGAAATATTATTAATAGTATCAGTACCATATGTTTAATTTATTGAACAATGTCAAAAATTGTCTTGACATTTATAATCTTAAGCAAGCACCAAGGGCTTGGTACCTCAAGTTTAGTGGCCGTAATAGTTGGGCTTTCATAGTTCTAATTCAGATGCTTCGATTATGTTGTACAATAAAAATAAAAATGTGATGTTCTTTCTTATTTATGTTGATAATATACTCGTTACTAGGAATAATAAACAACTTGTTAATGAAATTATTGTTAAACTGAATGTTTAGTTTTCTCTTAAAGAAATTGAAAGAGCTTGGATACTTAGTAGACTTTATTGCTCGAGTTTAATTATGTTAAGTTATATTTGATATTGTAATTCATTTTACTTATACTACACTTCCACTATTTCACTTGTACTACACTTGTACAACACTTTCACTATTTCACTTGTATTACACTTGTACTACACTTCCATTATTTCACTTGCACTACACTTGTACTACACTTGTTACAATCCTATAAATAGGGTTCTCTATGTACATTCTAAACACACCAATACAACATTAAATCATTTTTTCTTCTTATCTCTCTATACTCTTCACATGGTATCAGAGCCTCTCATATACCTCTAAAATTTCTATCAAAATTCCCGCCTCTCTTCCTCGCTCTCCAAACCCGGCTCACCTCAACTTGGCTCACTTAAACCCTCGGCCACCTCAACTCGGTTGCCTGTGCTTGTTTTCAACTCCTCTTTTCATTTTTAAGGATATCTCCTTTATACTATCTCTATATATTTGCTTTATATTTCCTCCATTATTTCGTTAAAATGACCGAAATGATATCCCAAAACCAATCTCTACCACCCCGATGATACTAACTACCTAGCTGGGCACAAGCAATGAAAAGTTTCTTGAAAGGACGCAAGCTATGGCATTTTCATAACTGGTGATATCTCTATACCCATCCAAGAAACCACTGAAAACAACTCCTTATTTGCTGATCGCCTTGAAGACTGGGAGAGTAAACATCATCAAATTATTACCTGGTTCCGTAACACCACTTTACCTTCCATTCATGGTAAATTTGGGCGTTTTGACACTGCCAAAGAAGTTTGGGAATTTCTTGAGGCTCGCTTTACTACAACAGATTTGGCCAACCAATATCAACTTTTAACAACTCTTCATACCAAACGCCAAAGGGCTGATCAAACCATTAACCAATTTCTCTCTGAAATGCATACTATTTGGGATCAACTCGCTCTTTCTGAACCAACTTGGACGAACAAGATTGATACTGAGATGTTTGCAACTTACCGTAATCACTAGCGTCTTGTTATTTTTCTCATGGCTCTCCATGATCGATTTGAACCTGTTCGGGCTTCCTTACTCCATCGGAGTCCTTTTCCATCCTTAGATGCTGCGACTCCAGAAGCTTCGCTCAAGAAACTCGGATGGGTTTTCAAAGTTCATCATACAGATTCTCGTTTGCCACCCCTTTTATCGCCCACAAGCGAGGTTCTAAAGAGGACTTCAAGCATCAAGGTCGCACTACCGTCACAACCCCAATCATGAGCTTCTTACATGTCCCATTCGGGTATGTATATATTGTCACAAGAAGCGGTCCAGGACACTTTAATAGAGATTGCTTTTGGAATCCCTCTCAAGATTCCTCACTTTAATCCCTCTCGCATTCCTCTGGAATCCCTCTCTCAACATGCTTCGTGTAAAAATAGTAACTCATCTATCACCGCCGTTGCTTTCCGACGATAATCATGACAAATTTACTTTCTCTACTCAAGAACTTGAAGGTCTTCTTAAACATGTTCTCTCACAATCTAGTAATGCTTCTCCTACTACCTTGTCTCTCACATAAGGTAAATCTTTATGGTATTTTGATTCTGCTTGTTGTAACCATACGACTCATGATACTCACATCATCTCTCCACACAATCTTCCATCTCCAACCCTTTAATTCAAACTGCCAATGGTTCACATATGCATGTTAATGATGTAGGACAAGTTTCCACATCTTCTATATCACTTTATGACACCTTTCATATTCCCAACCTTACTCTAAATCTTATCTCTGTTGGTCAATTATGTGAACTTGGTCTTACTATTACTTTTTCCTCTTCTGGTCATGTCAATGCAGTGATCCACAGACGGAACCGATCCTCGGGACAGCCGTAAGGTTGGACGATTATTTGAACTTATCAACCTTCATCTACCCAATTCTCCTCACACTTCCGTTCATTTCTACCACTCCTATCAACCTATGGCACGCTCGTCTAGGCCATACGTCTCAGACGCCTTCGTCCCCTTAGCATCTGGTAAATTAGGATCCGTTTCTATTTCGATAATGTAAATTGTTTGCATTGTCAATCGTGGGAAAACAACACGCTTTATGTTTTAATAAAAGTGATTCTACTTGTCTCCCTTTCGACTTAATTCATTCTCGATTGGGGTCCATCCCCACATCATACTACGCGTGATGTGTTTATTTTGTCATTTTTATTGATGATTATTCAAGATTCACATGGATTTTTCTCATGAAACATAGATCCGAATTACCCAAAATTTATTATGATTTTGCCCAAATGGGTTAAAACCCAATTTTCTCAAAATATCAAAGTTGCTTAAATGGCGATAATGCTATGGAATATAAAGAAACAAATTTTTAAATTTTCTTTGACAAACGGGACTCTTTCTCAATATTCTTGTCTGGCACATCTCAACAAAATGGAAGAGTCGAGCTAAAACACGTACATATTCTTAATATGTCGTACTCTCCTCATTTCTAGTTCTCATTCTGAACGCTGGGGTGAAGCATCTCTTACGGCCGTTTATACCATCAATCGTGTTCCCATGCCTATTATTCACAATCAATCCCCTTATGAGCGTCTCTATAGTATTTCTCCATCTTATGGCGAACTACTCAAAGTGTTCGTCAGGCTGTTTTGTTTCTTCTTCACCCTCACGAACACAATAAATTAGAACCTTATTCTCGCCTTTGTTAAGTTTCTTGGGGTATGGAATAGAACACAAAGGCTTATCATTGTTGGGACCCTATCTCTAAACGATTACAAGATCTCTCGTCATGTCATCTTTTGGGAACATAAAATATTTTCCTCTATTTCTTCATTTCATGTCTCATCTCCTACCTCACTCTCATTTTTTAATGACCCAACTATTGATTTATTTCCTCCTAACATTGCTCCATTACCCTCACCATCGTCTACTACGACTTCTCCTGATGTGTCTGCTCCTTCTACTGATCCTACCATAAAACCATCTTCTGAAGACCAACTACCTGATTGTCCAGAGTCATCACTTCGTCGTTCTACTCGTGTAAGTAGTCTTCCTTTTCATCTTCATGATTACCAATGTTTCTCTACTATTTTGTCTCATCATGAACCCCAAAACTATAGAGAAGCTAGTTCTAACCCTTATTGGCAACAAGCTATGACAGATGAATTACAGGCATTAACAAAAGCACATACATGGGATCTTGTTGATCTTCCATCTAATAAATCTTTGATTGGTTGTAAGTGGATCTTCAAAATCAAAACTCATTCAAGAGTCCGGGAACGATATAAAGCCTGCCCGGTTGCAAATGGTTTTACACAGGAATATGGAATCGACCATGAAGAAACTTTTGCACTGTAGCAGAATACTCACTGCTCAAGTATCATTTTTGTTGTTGCTGCCCGAAATTGGAACATGTTTCAAATGGATGTCAAAAATTCTTTTCTCAATGGAGACATAACTGAGTAAGTTTATATAAAACCTCCTCCTGGCCTCAAACAAGCTCCTTGAGCTTGGTTTGCCAAATTCAGCTCTACACTTACTGACTTTGGTTTCACTTACTGACTTTGGTTTCACTTCCAGTTCTTATGACTCCGCTCTCTTTATTCGGAAGACTCCCACTGGTGTAACACTTCTACTCCTTTATGTAGATGATATGATCATAACCGAGAATGACTCTAATGGAATTATTGATCTCTGCGCTTCGAGTCATCAATTTGAAATGAAAGACCTTGGTCGTCTCCACTACTTCTTGGGCCTAGAAATCTCATATGATTCTCAAGGATATTATCTCTCTAAAGCAAAGTACTCTTTCGATATTCTTAATAGAGCTAGCCTTACTAATTGCAAAATTGCATCAACACCTCTAGAAACAAATGTCAAACTTACTCCATTAGATGGTATTTTCCTCTCAGATGCCACATTATACAGACAACTAGTAGGCAGCCTTGTTTATCTCACAGTTACTCGTCCTGACATTGCCTATGCTGTTCATCTAGTTAGTCAATTCATGTCTTCTCCACGGTCTACCCATTATACTGCGGTTCTTCGCATTCTTTGCTACATCAAAGGCACCATGTTTCATGGTCTCCACTTCTCCAACAAGTCTAATCTTCTTCTTTCCGCCTACTCACGCCGATTGGGGGTGCGTGACCCAACCGATCGTCGCCTACCACCGGATATTGTTTCTTTCTTGGAAACTCTCTTATATCTTGGCGAAGCAAGAAACAATCTCTCACTTCTCGATCCAAAGATCGAAGCTAAATATCGTGCTCTTCCGACACCACTCAAGAACTTCTTTGGCTATGTTAGTTACTTGCTGATATGGGTGTTCTCCAATCAAATGCAACTATCCTATATTGTGACAATCAGAGTGCTATTCAGATTGCTCACAATAATGTATTTCATGAACGAACAAAACATATCGAGATTGATTGTTATTTTGTTCGTCAACACGTTCTTCAAGACACTCGTTTTGTCTCAAATCAATATCCTCCATGATGAAACAATGGACATCTTCACCAAATCTCATCTACCAGGTAGATTTCAAGAATTAGTTTCCAAACTCAAGTTGATTGTTTCTCTTCCTCCTTGAGTTTGAGGGGGATGTTAAGTTATATTTGATATTGTAATTCACTTCACTTGTACTACACTTGTATTATTTCACTTATATTTCACTTATACTACACTTCCACTATTTCACTTGTACTACACTTGTACAACACTTCCACTATTTCACTTGTACTACACTTCCACTATTTCACTTGCACTACACTTGTACTACAATTGTTACAATCCTATAAATAGAGTTCTCTATGTATATTCTAAACACACCAATACAACATTAAATCATTCTTTCTTCTTATCTCTCTATACTCTTCACAAATTACATGAATTCAAGCATCTTTTCACTCCCATAACTAAAAGAAAACTTTTATCTAAACACATGATGGTGATATTCCGTTAGATAAAATCCAATATCGAACTATAATTCATGCCTTACAGTATTGCACTTTGACAAGACCATAAATTACTTTATCTATTAACAAGATGTGTCAATTCTTGCACCAACCCACTAATGTACATTGGATCGCAGCAAAACGCCTTCTCATGCACTTGAAAGGCATTGCCCAATATAACCTCATGTTATGCAAATCTAGAAATCACAGATTACATTAATGTTGATTGAGCATCACATCCTAATGATAAAAAAATCAACAAGAGGCTTTTGCATTTACACGGGAGAATCACTAATATCATGGAACTTCAAGAAGTATAAGGTGGTTTCTCGGTCTTTAATTGAGGTTGAGTTTAGAACCCTTGCTTACACTTTGGTTGAGATTATATGGATCCAAATTTGTTATGTTGAACTACACAATATCATTATAAACTTTACTTCCTTTACGTATTAACTTTTCTTAAAAATTATGAAAATAATATAAAAATAAAATAAAATTTACATGTATCACTTAAAAAATAGAACAAGTAAAAAATAAGAATGAAAATGTTACTTACATTTTGATATAAATGGCTATCACAATATCATTCAGTGTCATTGATGCATTGTACACATGCATCCAAAAATCATATAGCAAAAACAATTCACTTTTTAGCTCTCAAAATATTCTAAAATTATGACTTATTAGAATATTAAAGGCTAGTGTTAGATCACTAATGAACAACCAAATGACACTAGCTAATTAAGGAATACTTTTAAGGAGACATTTATGTTCCATGGAAACACAGTAATTATTCATTTGGCGTAATGAGAACCTTCCTAATTAATACTCTTCTTAAACTTTAGCATATAGTATTATTATTTTTTTAAATAAACTTTATTTTTAATTAATATTAATATATGTGTTAAATAAATAAAAAATGAGAAAAGTATGAAAATGTGCATGAAGAAGTGTCCATGCCATATATGATGCAATTAAAAGCATAGACTACTCCACTAAACCAAACCCAAATATCAGCTTTTACGACGGACAAAGGAATAGACAGGATGTAAACATCTAGGCTGTATGTGAGCTCAGAGTTAAGCTTACTAGTTGGAAGATTTGCCCTTTAAATTTTATAGATTGCAATGAACAATTTGTTAATTGTGGCCCAAAATAGTATTTTTAGCCCAAATCCCACATTCAACATAAACCCTTGGCTCTTATATATATATTCATTTGTTTCCCTTTGCTGCAAGTGTTACAGAACAGCCGCAGAAAAGAAAAGAAAAGAAACAGAGAGCAGAAGAGCAGAGGAAATATATTTGCTTCATCACCAGTTTTTTTCTTCTTGAATTCTTGACCGGTCATATCATTTCCTTCAATCCCTAAAAGACAAGCTGTCCATTATTGTTTCTACTAGTGGAGTTTCTCCCATTTGTATGGTAATATTTGATTTAATAGCAAGTTTGTTAATTTATTTTGCTATATATATTACCAATAAATTAGAGGGAAATTTTGTGGGTAGATTTTGGATTTTGGTATAATTTGTGAAGCTCTCTGAAAATTGGTGTTTGTATCTCCTTTTGATTATTAGTGGATTTTCCTCGGTGTGCCGTCGTCAGTGGAGTAGACTTTTCATATTGAAAAGTTGAACCACTTAAATCATTGTGTGCCATTTAATTTCTTACTGCTTATTTATTTTGCTGTTACCCATTATTATTAATTTGTGCAACTAAAATTAGACTTGATATTCGCTTCCGCAAGTGCCAAGATGACTTGGATAAATCTTTTTGGGCTAAAGCTTGTAACCATGCCTGTTATTTGGTGAATCGGTCTCCATCAACTGCAATTGAGTTGAAGACTCCATTTGAGGTATTCTTTGGTACTCTTGCTAATTATTCTGATTTGAAAGTTTTTGGTTGTCTTGTTTATGCTCATGTTAATGATGGTAAACTTGAGTCTAGGGCATTGAAATGCATATTTTTGGGGTATCCTTCTGGGGTGAAAGGTTATAGATTATGGTGTGTTGAACCCAAGTCATCTAAATTTTTGATTAGCAGAGATGTTAAGTTTGATGAGTTTTCCATGTTGCAAAAGAAAAAACAGTCTATTGTTGCAGATAAAGACCACGGTGTTAGTGAGCAGGTGGAGCTTGAGAGTGGAGCTCCTAGTCGAGTGCAAGAAGGCACTTCAGATCAGCCATCTGTGGATGAGATAGATGATTCTGCTCATGATATAGCAGAAGAGCAACATGAGCAACCATACAGTATCGCTAAGGGTAAAGGAATAAGCAAGATTAGACGCCCTCAGAGGTACGCAGATGCAGATTTAGTTTCTTTTGCATTGTCTGTGGCAGAGCCTATTGAGGTGCATGGACCTTCTAGTTATCATGAAGCTATCATTTGTGATTAGTCTATTCAGTGGTTGGTTGCTATGAATGAAGAGATTGATAAGAATCATACATGGGAATTGGTGAAACTGCCTAAGGGCCAGAAGATTGTTGGAAACAAATGGGTCTTCAAGAAAAAAGGAAGGTATACCTGAGGTTGAAGCAGCTAGGTTCAAGGCACGTGTTGTTGCAAAGGGCTATTGTCAGAAGAAAGGTATTGACTTCAATGAAGTATTTTCTCCTGTTGTGAAACATAGCTCTATTCGTGTGTTGCTTGCTATGGTTGCATTGTTTGACATGGAATTAGAACAGCTTGATGTCAAGACAGCCTTCTTACATGGTGAGCTTGAAGAACAAATATATATGCATCAACCAGAGGGGTTTGTTGTTCCAGGTAAGGAAGATCATGTTTGTTTATTGAAAAAGTCTTTATATGGGCTTAAGCAATCTCCAAGGCAGTGGTATAAGCGGTTTGATTCTTTTATGATTGATCATGGTTACTCTAGGAGTGATTATGATAGTTGTGTTTATCATAAAAGATTCCATGATGGTTCATCAGTTTATTTGTTGCTTTATGTTGATGACATGCTTATTGCTTCTAAGAATAAGTCCGAGATTCAGAAATTAAAGTCTCAACTTAATGGTGAATTTGAGATGAAAGATTTGGGTGCAGCGAAGAAAATTTTGGGCATGGAAATTTACAGGGATAGACAAGCGGGCAAGCTTTATTTGACTCAGAAAAGTTATATTGAAAAAGTTCTTGAACGCTTTGGCATGAAAGATTCTAAACCTGTGAGTACGCCGTTAGCTGCACATTTCAGGCTTTCTTTGGATTTGTCACCACAGTCAGAAGAAGAAGAACGGTACATGTCTCAGGTTCCATATGCTAGTGCTGTTGGCAGTTTGATGTACGCTATGGTTTGTACTCATCCAGACATTTCACATGCAGTTAGTGTTGTCAGCAGATATATGGGTAATCCTGGTAAGCGGTCATTGTGACGATGAAATGGATACTTCGGTACTTGAGAGGTACATCTAATTTTGGTTTGGTATATGATGGAAGTTCTAATACTGGTTGCAGTGTTATTGGTTATGTGGATTTCGATTATGCTGGTGATTTGGATAGAAGAAGATCTCTGACAGGTTATGTCTTCACTCTTTCTCATTGTGCCATTAGTTGGAAGGCTACTTTACAGTCTACAGTTGCTTTGTCTACGACAGAGGCAGAATATATGGCAGCAGCAGAAGCAGTGAAAGAAGCCATTTGGCTTAGAGGTTTGGTTTGTGATTTGGGTTTACAGCAGGATACTTCTGTTGTATTTTGTGATAGTCAGAGTGCGATACATTTGACTAAGAATACTATGTATCATGAAAGAACCAAACATATCGATGTCAGATATCACTTTGTTCGTGACATTGTCTCTCAGGGTGCTATTGTTGTTAATAAGATAGTCACTACAGAGAATCCAGCTGATATGTTAACCAAACCAGTTCCATTTAACAAGTTCAAGCATTGCTTGGACTTGATTGGTATTTGCAAAAGATGATCACCCTTCGGGGTTTTGGACGATGGTTATTTGCTAATCCGAGGAATCTCATGTTTGAAGAATTTGTTTTCTGTTTTGAGCCAAGGTGGAGATTTGTTAATTGTGGCCCAAAACAGTTTTTCAGCCCAAAGCCCACATTCAACATAAACCCTTGGCTCTTATATATATATTCATTTGTTTCCCTTTGCTGCAAGTGTTACAGAACAACCGCAGAAAAGAAAAGAAAAGAAACAGAGAACAAAAGAGCAGAGGAAATATATTTGCTTCATCACCAGTTTTTTTCTTCTTGAATTCTTGACCAGTCATATCATTTCCTTCAATCCCTAAAAGACAAGTTGTCCATTATTATTTCTACTAGTGGAGTTTCTCCCATTTGTATGGTAATATTTGATTTAATAGCAAGTTTGTTAATTTATTTTGCTATATATATTACCAATAAATTAGAGGGAAATTTTGTGTGTAGATTTTAGATTTTGGTATCATTTGTGAAGCTCTCTGAAAATTGGTATTTGTATCTCCTTTTGATTATTAGTGGATTTTCCTCGGTGTACCGTCGTCAGTGGAGTAGACTTTTCATATTGAAAAGTTGAACCACTTAAATCATTGTGTGCCATTTAATTTCTTATTGCTTATTTATTTTGCTGTTACCCATTATTATTAATTTATGCAACTAAAATTAGACTTGATATTCGCTTCCGCAAGTGCCAATCCTTTAACACAGTTGATATGTACAAATAATTTCTAAGAATGCTTATAAAGCCATAGAGAAGCTTAATTTAAATAGTCAAGATATCTGATATATTAAGAAGTTAATATAAGAACAGTACTGGCCTTAAAGTTCATACATACGGCATCGACATGCCAAAACATAATATATATTTAACTTTATAAAACACACTCATAAGTTTAAAGCAAATATGCATAGGATACAAAGAGATAGAGAGAGAGAGTAGGATTTTTTTCCCTTGAACAGATCGAGTTGATTACTTTATTTGATAGGATATATTGAGTTTTTAGGATAATTTCAATCCACTTCACACTTTATCGTTATCCCAATCCCAATCCCAATCCAAATTCCATATCGTTATTTATTGCTTCATCATAATCCTTATAGATCTTACAGAGAATCGCCACCAGTGCAACAATGAATGCATAATCCATATTAGGATACACAGTCACTGCAAAGCCAATACTGTGTTTCCTATATATATATATATATATATATATATATATATATATATATATATATATATATATATATATATAGTTGGTAAATGAAGAAACATACTTGGGCGACGATGGTGTTGGTGTCGCCAGCATAGATAGTGCAGGATCTCTGAGTCCAACTCCCTTTGACCTTAAAGTCGCAAACTTTTTCGTCAGAGTTATTGGAGGCCAAGAAGACATCTAATTCGGTCTTAAGTTGAAAAAAAGAAGACTTCTTGACATTGAAAAGTAGATCTTTGGAATCTGAACTATTTCCTCTAAATGCTTGCCACCTGCTGTGCATCGTCAATATCTGCCTCCAAATCCAAATTAATAAAACGATCAAATTAAGTAATTAATTAAATAAATAAAGGGAATTTTTTTTTTAAAAAAAACAACCTTTTGACGGAAGGAGATGAGGGGATTATCATAAGAGTCAAGAAGGACACGATGTGCATGAAGTCTGAAAGCAGAACCTTTGATCTTAAAAATGATAGTGCCGTTAATATCAGTGACTGTCAAGGAACCATCTTGAAGAGTCATTTGCTTTTCAGTCATCAATAAATCCACTACGTATGGCGCGCAATACTGCCCACCGATTACGGCCACTGGGTAAGCCAACACTGGATTGCTTGGAGCCGCTACTGGAATCGCTGCCATTTTTTATTTATTTATTTATTTCCAAATTGGCTTGAGTCGAGCTAGCTAGGTTATTTTCCCACGATCATATCCCCTTAGCTCTGCTTTTATATACAGATACGTGCTCGCCCGGTTAACCATGGTTATACAAGGTCCAAATTTGACTATTTTTATAGAAAACACGATTTCTTTTCTAGGAAGTAAGGAGTGTCATTAAATAAGACAAGTTAATAAATATATTTTCACCCAAATTAATTTGCTCATGAAGAAACAAAAATTAAGAATTAGAATAAAAAAATATATTTTATATTTATTTGGAATGGAACACACAAGCTGAGTACCATCACAATTGAAATTTTAATAGTTATGAGCAGACAAATAGAGTTGGTTACGTATATAGTAACATAGGGAGCAAATTTTGAATCTTATCCTGTAGAGAATTATATATGTCAATCTAATGAATAATTAAAGACTATTAATGATACATATCTTATTTAACCATGTAAAATTATATGTAAGATTTATTACTAAATGATAAATGAATATTTTATAAAATAAAAAAATGATAAACAAATATTCAATCAAAATTTTGTTGTTATAAGGTTATTTTTATGCAGATATTAACTTAAAATGACTTATTTGTTTACGTTTGTTAGTAGTGTGACAGACAACAAACACACAAAAATGCATCAAGTGTGTCAGACAAGAATATTAATGATAGATAACAATATTTTGGTTTTTTTCTCTTTTCGTTTTCTTAATATACAAATACTGATACTCTTGTAGAGACAATGATAGAACAGAAAAATATATTTTGACATGGTATCAGAGCAGATTATGGCTGGCCTAAAGAAATAAAAATGCTACGTTGTCACCTGTTATACTATTCTTTGTTCTCTTCGACATTGGTTTGATCTGGTGTATTGATGTGGCTGTTGGGATATAAATCTTTCCCATTCTGTTGTGAATGGAAACCCTAGACTTCGAATTTCCAATTTGGATTCTTGTGGTCTGAATTTAAAACAAAGAACGTTTCTGTTGAACCCAGAGATCAGATTAATAATCAATTCAAAATTATTCAGTGAGAAAATGCAGCTACTGTATATAGATAATCAGTATGAGGCATATGAAATACCTTACTAGTAGCTGTAAAAAGCTATTTTCTTAATGCTTTGGAGTCTTAACCTTTCAGATCTTTGATCTTCGTTTCTGCGAACATAGTTGGGTTTGGTTGATTAGTTTTTTTACTAGGATCACGGGTGGCTGATCTAGCTTACCCTGTTTACTCTATTCGTCTTTTTAACATCATTTTTTGTGGTTTTTTTTGTCTCTATGCATGTGATGGTGCTTGCTACCATAGGCATTGGAATTGTTGCAGCTTCCCTGTGTTGCAGGTCTATCTACTCATTGGAGCCGTCACAGTTTCCCAATGTCACTTGCTCGTTGGGGCCGTTGCAGTCTATCTACGTACCAGTCTAGCTGCCGTCGTGGGCAGCCGTGGAGAAGCTTGGAACGCAGCAGAAGAAGAGCGTTGATGCTCCACAGTAGGGCTGCGCAAATGAAAAAAATAAATAAATTAGGCTTACAATTATGAGTTTTATGTATATATTAGCTAATGTAAAAAAAAGGAAAAAATAGAAGTGATAGATTCATGACGGAAGTTCTAACTAGAGCTTAGACCACCTCACAACCTTCGCTAACTGAAGTGTCGACTACTCCCATTAGTATCAAGTTGGGAGGATCCAACTATGCCTTGTGGTCCCAGATGGTGGAGATGTATATCTCTGGCAAAGATAATTTGGAATATATTAATGGAGATTTTCCTCAACCTGTTGAAACCGACCCTTCATTCAGGAGATGGAGCACTGAAAATGCCATTGTCAAAGGATGGTTGATCAATTCGATGGACCCCTCATTGATTACAAATTTTATCCGATTCCCAACTGCGAAACATGTTTGGGATTCTGCTGCTACCACCTACTATGATGGGATAGACACGTCTCAAATGTATGATCTTCACCGTCGAGTTACTCGTATGAAGTAGGCGGGTGGATCCATTGAAAAATACTACAATGACCTTCAAGGGTTGTGGCGAGAAATTGATTTCCGTCGTCCTAATCCAATAGAGTGTGCGACTGACATACAAAAATACAACTCCATCGTACATGAAGATGGAGTGTATACCTTCCTCGATGGACTTGATGACATATTAGATAAAACTCTAAGTGATGTGCTTCAAATCAAACCATTCCCTACGGTGGAACAAGCCTATGGATTCATTCGTAGGGAAGAGGTCAGGTAGATCATGATGATCATGGGTGCAGATATGACATCCGAAGCATTTATGGCTTTCAAAGGGATCAAGGGACACCATAATCCGATACCACCAAAACTAGGAAATTTTTTGGGTAGCAAGAAATCCATAGGAAATCCACCGTCTGTTGACATGAAATATGACCATTGCGAAAACTCCAAACACACCCATGAAAACTACTTCAAACAAATGGGTATCCAGAATTGTGGAATGATCTTCAAGCACAGAAGAAATCTGAAACCACTTGGAGAGCCGTTGTGGCTACCAATAATGCATCACTATCCCTTATTCCTCAGGCTGAATCTTCCCAGGATCCAGGTATTCCAAGTAAAGCATTTTACATCTCTACTTATAGTGATAATGAGGATTGGATTCTAGACTTTAGAGCTATAAATCATATGACATTTGACCCAAAAGATCTCTCTAATACAACCCAGACGAGACGTTGCCATGTTGCCAATGCCAATGGGGTCACTTATCTAGTTATAGGGGCTGGAACAATGACTTTATCTCCTTTATTATCAATATCTAATACATTACTTGTACCCTCTCTTTCAAACAGACTAATGTCTATAAGTCAAGTCACTTCAGATCTTAACTGTGTAGTATTGATGTATTCTACCTTTTGTCTTCTACATGATATTCTCACCAAGGAGATCATTGGGCGTGTTACTAAGAGATGAGGGTTATATTATGTGGATGAACTCAGTTCAGGAAGAGCCAATCATATGCAACACACCATTAGTAACAAGGAACGACAGACTTGGTTAGGTCATCGTTGATTTGAGCATCCATCATTTGGGTGTTTAAAGAATTTACTACCTAGTTTATTTTCAAATGTTACACACTCAGATTTCAAATGTGATACCTGTATCTTACTAAAAATTCATAGGGCATCTTATCCTATGAGCATGCATAAAAGTATGATTCATTTTGCTTTAGTACATTCTGATGTTGGGGACCTTCCCCAGTCACTACATCGTCGGATCTTCGTTGGTTTGTAATTTTTGTTGATGATTGTACACGAATGACATGGCTTTACCTTCTCAAACATAAAGATGAAGTATTTTCTACATTTCACTTGTTTCATACCATGATTTAGACACAATTTTCTAAAAAAATTAAGATCATTAATTCTGATAATGGGGGGAGTATATTAATCAACAATTTCGAGCATACTTAGAAAACCATAATATTCTCTATAAAACCTCGTGTTCACAAACCCCACAACAAAATGGGACTGCAAAGAGGAAGAATAGGCATATTTTAGAAACTGGTCGGACCTTACTAATCAGTGCACATATGCCTAGTAGATACTGGAGTGATTCTATTACTATAACTGTGTCTCTACTGAATCGCATGCCTACAAAGACCTTACAATTTCACAATTTCAGACTTCATTATAGGTATTATCCGATCATGTTCCCCTACCTACTATTTTGATGCTTCCGTCCCGAATTTTTGGATGTGTTGTTTTTGTCATCCTCCATAAAAATCAATGAACTAAGTTGGGTCCATGTACAGTCCGATGTGTATTCTTAGTGTATGGCGTACAAAAAAAGGGCTACTGATGCTACGATCCGATTACTAAAAGAACCTATATTAATATGGATGTCACTTTCCTAGAATCTGAATGTTTTTTCCTATCACCAGTATACAATTAACCTGTTCAGGGGGAGATTTATGGTGAAGAACAAAATTGGCTTGATGTTGAAATATTAGACACTAGTAACAATCCAGCATACTCGGATCATGCTAACAATATGGAGGAGCCATTACCTAGACCCGAACTTGAACTTCCAAGAATTGAAACTAAAGTAGTAACTGAATCTCCAGAAGATGAAGTAGTTGATGCACCCATCCACTCTCTAGTACCCAATGACCCTCCTACTGAGAATACTCTTGAGGTAAGCTATCCTATCACACCTTTATAAACTAATGTTATAGATACATCTGTTGGTTATGTTCTACCTTTCAGACACAATCAAGGCAAATCTTCAAATCAATACTCCCTAGAAAGAGAAGAACGAAAATTCAATTATCCAATAACCAAAGATATATCTACTTAAGGGTTATCATAACCTATCAGGGCGTTTGCACAAACACTCTCCTCATGTCAAATTCCAAGTAGCGTTGAAGAAGCCTTATTTGATCCAAAATGGGCTCAAGCTATTAAAGAAGAATTTAAGGCATTGCAGAAGAATACAACATGGGTGTTAAGCAAGTTGCCTCAAGGGAGTAAGATGGTAGCATGCAAGTGGATTTTCTCCATTAAGTATAAAACAGATGGGTTAGTTGATTGATATAAGGCGAGGCTAGTAGCAAAAGGATATACACAGAAACATAGGATAGGTTATCAGGATACCTTCTCACATGTGGCTAAACTAAAAACTATTAGATTTTTGTTATCTCTTGCAGCAAATTTAGATTGGCCATTGCACCAACTTGACTTAAAAAAATTCCTTCCTTCATGGTGATCTTGAAAAAGAGATTTACATGGATATCCTACCAGGATATACTGTACATCAGGAAAAGAAACTACATGTAGATTACAACGAGCATTGTATGGACTAAAAAAATCACCTCAAGCATGGTTTGGTAGGTTGAGTTCACCAATGAGGAAATATGGGTTTCAACAAAGAAACTCTGACCACACTCTGTTCCTAAAACATGGACGGGGAAAAATAACAGCCATTATAGTCTATGTAGATGACATGATCATTAAAGGGGTGATAAAGAAAAAATCTCTAGGCTTCAAGAACGATTTTCAAATGAGTTTGAAATGAAGAACTTAGGAGGGCTCAAATACTTCTTAGGCATTGAGGTAACAAGATCAAAACATGAAATATTTTGTTCCTAAAGGAAATATACTCAAAACCTACTGGCAGAGGCAGGATTACTCGATTGTAATCTTGTCGATATTCCAATGGTCCAAAATCATAAACTTGGCGAATATGTGGACCAAGTACCAGCAGATAAATAGAGATATCAATGGTTAGTAGGTAAACTTATATATTTATCTCATACTCGACCTGATATTGCTTATGTTGTGAGTGTTGTGAGTCAGTTCATGCACTACCCTAGTGAAGACCATATGGATGCCATCATGCGAATACTTCGTTATTTAAAATCTTCTCCTGGGAAAGGACTTATGTTTTCAAAGAATGATCAATTGGAAGTCGTTGAATATACAGATTCGGATTGGGTAGGGAATATCAAGGATATAAATCTACTATTGGGTACTTTATTTTTGTGGGGGGAAATCTTTTTACAAGGAAGAGCAAGAAACAGAAAGTAGTTTCCTTGTTTAGTGCTGAAGCTGAATTTTGAGGAATGGTCAAGGGAATATGTGAGCTCTTTTGGTTGAAAAAACTTCTAACTGAGATTAGTGTTGCTCCTAACTCTAAAATGAACTTATTTTGTGATAACAAAGCAGTCATTGCCATCTCCCACAATCCAGTCCAACAGGATCGCACAAAGCATGTTGAAGCGGATCAGAACTTCATCAAACAGAATCTTGAAGAAAAAATTATTCAACTTTTATTTGTTAAATCAGAGGATCAATTGGCTAATATACTCACCAAATCTGTGTCTCCAAAGAACTTCTACAACTCACTTGACAAATTGAGCATAAAAGACATATATGTACCACCTTAAGGGGGAGTATTGACGTGTGTTAGTAGTGTGGCAGACAACAATGCAGTAAATATAGCAGACAAGAATGTTAGTGGCAGATAACAATGTTTTGGTTTTTTTCTCTTTACGTTTTCTTAATATATAAATACTGATATTTTTGTAAAAGTAATGATAGAATAGAAAAATATATTTTGACATTATTTTATGTTTATATTCATTTGCTTTTATTTCTTTGAAAACGGAGAGATTAGATTGGGTTTCAATCCTATCAATATTTTTTTAAAATAATTTATTAGCTTTTAGTATATACATAAATAATATATTTTTTCTTTATTTTGAATAAAATTTAAAGATAATTCATTAAAAAATTATATTTGATGTCACTTTAGTTTTATAAATTAGATAAATTATTAACTTTATTTTAAATTGATATACTTTAATAACATTGTTTTTACATTTATGAACACTTTAATAATTTTAGGTAAATTTTACTGATTTTAATTTATTTTATTTTCTACTTTATTTTAACTTTCTCAGACATTTTAATCTTTAAAATGTCTCTTAGCACAATCCATATTAGTTAGATTTATTTCAATTTAATTTTAATTATTTTAATAAAAATAATAAAAATTGACAATAAATAAATAAAATATCCAAAATGTAATATTAATGTGATTAAAATATATTAATTTTAAGAAGTGTAATTAATATATTAAATTTGTAAAAATAAAATTATCAAAATATCATATTATCAATTAATTATGTAAGAAACAAACTACAATTTTTTTTGTATAATGTTTGAGGACGAGGAAATAACTATTCTCATTTTACAATAAAATTAATATTTTAATGTAGAAAAATTTGAACCATTTTTATTTTATTAGTCTTGTTGTCTCTAATTTATAAATCTTATATTAAATATTTTGTATATTAAAATATGTATGATCGAACATGGTCTAATTTTTTTTCTAGGTATTACACTGATTGGAAGTCTAGAAAAATATGTACAGATTGATACATTGTGTCCAAAATTTAGATGGATAAGTTTTTTATATAAATTGTATTTTAATTCTCTTTCTCTATAAAGATAGTTTTAGCTACGAATTTTATAATAATTAATAATAAATTTACCAAACTGGGTTAAACATTAATTTGAAAAAAATAGTTAATTTGTACTCGGTACATAAATAATTTGAGCATTATGTATAATTACATTTCAATTTTTTTTTAAAAAAAAAACTCACTGTACAATAAATTTTCCTGATTTATTATGGAGGAGTTTTATATATGATACCTTAATTATAATTTATTTAATAATTTTTTATTAAATATAATAATATAAATTTAATTATATTTTTTCAATAATATTATATCATATTATTTATAATTTATTACAAACATATCTTTTTTCTTAACAACAGAATTTTCGTCATTGTGTTAAAATATAGAAATTCTTAGTGAAAGTAAAATATTAATAGATAAACATACGTGGATAGCTCTACATGTACTAGACAACACATATACATAGAGGTATGTATTGAAAAACATTATGACTCTCCACTGCATCCTGACTTAAAATTAAATTACATAATTTATAAATATTTAAGAATTATATATAAATTAATATTAAGATTTATGTCTACAAATTAATAAAATTTAACATTAAAAGATTTAAATTTTGCATGAAAGTTAGATCGCATTTAGTATATATCAACTTAAATTTTAAGTTCATAATCTAAGGTTGTTTTTGATTCACGTAATGAAATCGGAATAATAATAGAATTAAAATGAAATAGTTTTGTTTAATTTGACAACTAGAATTAAAGTAATAATCAATATTATAGTGTTTCGTTTACAAGTGTAATGAAATTGAAAACACTGTATATTATTTTAATACTTATATATTCAGTAAAGTTTAAATAATATCATTTAGTTATTATTTTTTCGTCACATAAAATACATTATTGAAATCATTATTATTTTTAAATAATTATTACTTAAAAATAAATAGGGTTTGGGGTTTTGAGGTTTGCGATTTGGGATTTAGGCATTTGGGGTTTAGAGTTATATTTATGGGTTCAGGTTTAGTGTTAAAATAATTATTTTTCTAAATAGGGTTTATGGGTTTGGGATTTAAGATTTGAGATTTGGGGTTTAGGGTTATATTTGTGGATTAAGGTTTGGGATTAAAATTATTTTTTCTAAATAAGATTAAAATTATTATTTTTCTAAATAAGGTTTAAAGTTTTGTGATTTGGGATTCAGGGTTAAGGTTATATTTGTGGGTTAGGATTGAGGGTTAAAATTATTATTTTTCTAAATAAGGTTTTGGGTTTTGGGTTTTGGGATTTAAGGTATTTAGGTTTTAGATATTAATTAAAAATTAATATTTTTGACATTTTAGCGATATTTTAACAACATTTTAATGATAATATCCACAATATCTAAGACATTTTAGCTAAATTATATATTTAAATGATATTTAAGTAACAACAATATTTAAATGATATTTTAATAATATTCACGACAATTTTATGATAATTTGACCAAAATATATGTATATTACGTTTCGATATCGAGATATGTAAAAAAAGACATTGTAGTGACAATGTTGACGATGTATGATATGATTGAAAATACGCAAGTATATGTGATCATGTACAAGTGATAATAATTTTCCAACAAGGGTCACGAGTATTAGTAACAATATATACTCTTAATTACTAGCATGTTAGTAAATTAATTAAAATTAGTAAAAACAGATTTTTGATTAAATCTAACAACTAAATATTAATAAAAATGAAAATAAAATATAAATATTATGAAAAAAATAATCGTGAAAGTTGTATAAGTTATGTATTAACTAATCATTAGTTATTTAGAATAAAAAATAATTTTGTATCCTATTGTTATTGTGAAAGGATTATGGAATAACAAAAATTAAATTTTAGTAAAATTTACAATAAAGTATTATTTTTTTATATATATAATTAAAATATATTTATTTACATGAATATAAATAAAAATAAAGATTAAGACAAAAATGAATAAGAAAAAGAAAGAATATCATGTTAAAATATTAGGGTTATTTTTTAATTGTGTAATTAATGATTAAAAAGATAACTCTAATTATTATTAATGAATTTACACGTAATCTTTATTTAATTAAGAGCAAAAAAGGGAAAAACAGAAGATGATTCTAAACATAGTATACCATTTTCTTAAAACCAAAAACATATTTTTAATTAAATGACTAAATAATTTAAATAAAATAACTCAAGTGATTATTGCAACCAATGGGAGTCGTCGATTAATTTTTCTTAACCGTGCTTATACAAAGTCCAAATTTGATTATTTTTATAGAAAACGCGATTTCATTCCAAGAAAGTAGGGAGTGTCATTAAATAAAACTAGTAAATACATTTTCAGCCAAATTAATTTGCTCATGAATAAGCAAAATTTAAGAATTAGATTAAAAAAACATATTATGTATATTGTTAGAAACTTGTTAGAAATACTTAATGATTGTATTCTATTCTATAATCAAATGAACATACATGGTGCCTTTATATAGGAATTACAAGTAAACTAGATATATCTAAAGTAATTAAATATAGATATCCCTAAAGTAAATAGATATACATTAGTAGATGTATATATACATTAATATGTTACTAGATATACATTAACATCCCCCCTCAAACTCAAGGTGGATGTGAGACCAACTTGAGGTTGTCAACCAAATTACGAGTGCGTCCTTTGGGAGGTGCCTTAGTGAAGATATCTGTAAGTTGATCGTTGGAGGAAACGTAGAAAAGCTTGAGAACACCATGGATAAGATGAGAGCGAATGAAGTGACAATCAATCTTGATGTGTTTAGTCCGTTCATGAAAGACATCGTTATGAGCAATATGAATTGCACTCTGATTATTACAATAAATAGGAGTAGGAGAGGATGTGGACACACCCAAATCCTTAAGAAGCCATCATAGCCAAAGAAGCTCATATGTGGTATCAGCAAGAGCATGATATTCTGCTTCAGTACTAGAGCGGGCCACGAAGGTTTGTTTCTTACTTCGCCAAGAAATCAAAGAAGAACCAAGGAGAAAGCAATAACATGTAGTGGACCTGCGATCAGTGGGATCTCCGGCCCAATCAGCATCAGAGAATGCACGAAGTACTAAAGGAGAATCAACTAAGTAGAAAAGGCCATGGAAGATAGTGCCTTTCAAGTATCGTAGAATACGTAGAACTGCAGCATAGTGAGTTAATCGTGGAGCATATAGATACTGGCTCACCTGATGAACAGCATAAGAGATTTCTGGACGAGTAACTGTAAGATAAACCAGACTTCCAACCAATCGTCTATAAAGAGAGGCATTAGACAATGGTTGCCCCTCTGATGGTGTCAGATGTGCATTAAGTTCAACTGAAGTGTCAACAGTCTTGCTGTCAGTGAGTCCAGCTTGAGATATGAGGTCAGATGCATACTTTGCTTGAGTAATGTAAAGACCATCTGTGGAACGAGTGATCTCAAGACCCAAGAAATAGCTTAAATGTCCAAGGTCTTTCATCTCAAACTGCTGACTAAGAAAATCCTTAAGTTCTTGAATGCCACTGAGGTCATTACCAGTTATGATCATATCATCCACATATAGAAGAAGCAAAATGGTGCCTTTATCATTACGACGAAGAAATAAGGCAGAATCATAAGGACTGGTAGTGTAACCCAAGCGAAGGATGGTGGAGCTAAATTTGGCAAACCATGCTCGTGGAGCTTGTTTAAGGCCATAAATTGCACGTCGAAGGCGACAAACCTTATTTGTTTCAATAGAAAGACCCGAAGAGGTCGATATAGACTTCTTCATGCAGATCCCCATTAAGGAATGCATTTTTAACATCCATCCGAAAAAGGTCCCATTTACTAGCGACGGCAGACTAAGAGGGTACGAACTAAGGAAATACTAACCTGGAGCAAAAGTCTCTTCATACTCACTCCCATACTCTTGTGTAAAACCCCTTGCTCCAAGACGAGCCTGGTAGCGATCGATAGACCCATCAGAGCGAGTCTTGATCTTATAGATCCACTTACTACCAACCACAGATTGACCAGAAGGGAGAGTAACAAGATCCCAAGTATGGTTTTTGGTTAATGCATCAATTTCTTCTTTCATTGCAATCTGCCAAGAAGGGTTAATAGATGCCTCATGATAGGTGTAAGGCTCATGGAGTGTAGCAAGGGCAGTGTAACAATGATAGTCAAGTAAATATGTAGGAATGGATCTTACCCGGGTTGAGTGGCGAGGTGGAATGTCTTGTTGAGGATCTTCAGGCGGAGCAGGAGCAAGGACATGTTGAGTGAGGTAGCTCATTATCAACCTGTTCTTCTACGACCTGTCTAGGAGAATCATAAAAAATATCTGAAGATTGAATAGTGAAGTCCAAAGATGGATTAGAAGTATCTGTAGAAGGAACAAGAGACTCATTTGGAAAAATTTCTAAAACATTTGAATTAGTTAGGGAAGAACGAAAGTGAGAAAGTTCAACAAATAAGCGGTGTTCCCAAAAGACAATATTACGGGAAACACGAAGACGATGTGAGACAGTATCATAGCATCGATACCCTTTTTGAGTTTCACCATAACCAAGAAAACAACAAAGTCTAGATTGAGGCTCAAGTTTGTTGTGTTCATAAAGCTGAAGAAGAACGAAACAAACAGATCCGAATGAGCGAAGGTAATGATAGTTAAGAGATGATCCAAAAAGGCGCTCATACGGAGTCTGATTATGAATGACAACGCTTGGAATGCGATTAATGGCATAAACAGCATGAAGAGCAGCTTCACCCCAAAATGGGGCGGTGAACTTTAGCGAGAGAAGAAGAGCACAAGGTCAAGAATATAACGAAGTTTTCTTTCGGCTCGACCATTTTGTTGAGAGATTCCTGGACAGGTTAGATGATGTACAATGCCATAGGAGTGTAACAGAGTTTGAAAAGCATTTTGAGTATATTCGAGAGCATTATCAGATTGAAAAGTTTTGATATGTTTGGAGAATTGTGTTTCAACCATTTTTGCAAAGTTACTATATATTGATAAGATTTCAGAACGAGATTTCATTGGAAAGATCCAACTATAACGAGAATAATCATCAATAAAAATAACAAAATATCGAGATCCACCAATACTAGTAGCAGGAGAAGGTCCCCAAATATCAGAATGAATCAACTCAAAAATACTATTAGAGATAGATTTACTATTATTGAAAGGTAAAGCTGGTTGTTTTACTAACTGACATGAATTACTATTATACATTAACATCTATCTTTCAAATCAAATTTACTAATAAAGTGATGATGTAAAAAAAATATATACGAAAATACCTCGCGTCAAATATTATTAAAACAAATTGTTTAGAATTTTTTTAATGTTCCTTGAGGTGGACTTTTATGATTAACCGTTGCTTACTTGAGTTGAGCCAGTGTAAATATTACTCGAAATTTCTTAGGTTTCACCAATTACAAGAAATTAACCGATGCATGACATGTCTTGAGTGGGTATTCGCATGATATTTATATATATATATATATATATATATACACACGGTGAGTTACATACAATTTCGATTGAAACCTAAATACGAAGTTACGTATTATATGTAATGTTGGTTGATATGTAGGATTAACGTGTCATTGATATTGTCGGTTTTACTTATCAACTGACATTACACATAAGATGCAGCGTCTATTTCACGTATCAATTAAAATTATGTTATTTTTTTTATCATTCTTTTCTCCCTCGTACCGACACAATATGATTGTTTATTAATTTGTTTTCCTACCCAATATTTTCACACGGTTAAAAATCGAGTGACTCTCTATATTCTTTTTTATTTTTTAGGTCACCTTCGACTACTATTTTCGGTTCTCTTTAGTTTTTTTTTCTCTAAATATTTTCTTCTAGATTCACTATTTTTTAAAACATAATATTCAAAATTTTCGTAAGAATTTTTCTTCACTTTCTCACTTATAAAAAATCATTTTTTCTTCATTTTTTTCATTTATTCTTATAAGTATTTATATGAATTATTTTATATTTATTATTTATAATTTTTTATTTTATTATATATTATATGTTATTTATCATGTGCATATATTTCTGTATAATACGTAGGTTATATATTTTTATTCAAATTTTGAAAAGAATAAGATTTTTTTTTAATAATTTTATGTATTTAATTTTTTTGATATATATTAATTTATTTAAAATTTAAAATTTTAAAAAATTATTTATAGTTACTTTATTTATATATATATATGCAAGATTTTTATTATCTTGTTTCTACTTGTAAATTATAAAAGTATCTTAACTTTAAATGAATTTAACTCTTTAATCGGACAAAAATAGTGACCCAACTATAACACGTAAACTAACGTGAACCACATATGTGCACGTCACCAACTATATGTGACATATAAGTCATTAATTCCAGATTACAGTGGAATTTTCTTAGGATGTGTAATCATTTTTGGAGTACTTACAAACAAACTATACTATAGATTTATTCTGGAGTTAACTGAACGGGAATCTTTTTGCACAAAACCAAACCTGAAAAGTAAAAAAATAATACCAAATAAAATATGTAATTATATAAATAATATTATTTACACCTTATTTATATTTTTATTATTAAAAAAAGGTTAAATTCATCTTTTTAAAATGAAACTATAATTATTTTATATGATTTAATATCAAATTTGGTTTGTTATTATTAATCGTTAATTTTTGTTTTTATAAATTTTATGTTATATAATTAAAAAAAACATATATGTGAGTATTATGATGAGAATGAGCCCACAAGTGGGAATAATCATATTCATACCTTACTGGAATTTGAGACTACGATGTCTTCATCCTTTGGTTGATGTTATCTCTCTTCTATTAAAAGTAAAAACCAAAATTAATTTGATACAATCATTTTGATGTATTTCATTTAATTATTTCTCAAATAAATTAATTAATGTATTTGATAATCTAATTTAGGACGATAATTCTTTTCTATTGACTCGAAATAATTATATATATATATATATATATATAATTTAATTAAACATAATTTATGTTTTATATTATTCTAATAAGTCTTGTTTTTATTTTAAACTTAAAATTATTAATTAATTTTTATTTTATTATTGTTTGTATATATTTCATGAATCCTAGTATTTCATGGATGGTCTTGTCATACATTGTAGATCCAAATTATCAATTATGATATTTGAAAAAAAAAGAGTTGAGTTAATATACTTCACTTAATCAAAATGATAGATTCAATTCGATATAACTGAAAATTCAATAATAGAAAATAATAAACAATTGAAATCTTCTATTAGTAGACTTGTAAAGTAAAATATACCTATAAATATAAATGATTTGATTAAAGTTGATAATGTTAAAATGTATAAGATATTGGAAAGTCTCTTTTATTTTATAATTAATTATCTATATTATATTTTTTGTATTATATCTTATCTAAAATGTATTTTTTACAAAATCATTTTAAAATTCTTGATAATTGGATGAAGAAGTGTTACAAGGTTACAAATAAAGCATTGAAAGAATACAAAACTTTTAAATTAATCAAAAATTATGTATTTTCATGCTTGGAATCACTTAATGAACAAGAACTATACAAAATCTCTGAAAATCACCCCTAGATTGAACCCCAAGTATAGAAAGATTTCGTATATTATAAAAGTACGAATGAATTTCAAATCATTAGAAAATAACATCAAAATATAAAAATGTAAAATATTCTTCCTAATCGTACTAAGAGGTTATCAAATCCTGAAGTTACACAAAAAATAATAATATGAAGCTGTTAATTTATAAATATTTTTATATTTATTTTCCTCAAATTTAAGTTAATAAAATGTTTAATAAATTTATTTACAAAGTTGAATTGGGTAAACCGATTACCTGAGCTGAATTAAATATAGAAAAAAAGACCCTCAAAATAAAAGAAGTCAAGACTAATGAATAAATGAGGAGAAGAACAACTTAATAAGTTGGTTAGTAATTTAATTTGAGTTCCTTATAATTTTTGCATTTTGATGTAATAATGTATGATATTTTTTTCTTTATTATTGTAGAGAGAAATTCCAGAACAAATTAATAGGGGTATATAATCAAACAATAAGGGAAAGATGTTATGTATCATGCATTTGGACGCAATCATCTTGATCGTGTTAGGGGAAGAATCCAATATTATGGTTATATGAAGTTTTTGAACATTCCGAAAGAAAGACCTCAAGTGGTCAATAAGGAGAAGTATTGTTCACTTGAAGAAGAATTGAACTCTTTTAAGGCTTTAATGTTAAGTGAGATTGTCACTTTAAAACAATATTAATCACAACACATGTCAGACATGGTACCATATTACAATCAAGGCATGCCCAATTGGCCAGACATGTCACCATCCATGCTAGGCATACCACCCTTGCAATCTCATGGCACCTAACCTATATCCTTTACAGGATAAATCATCCTATTGGTCATTCATTTATGCTAGGAATACCGATGCAATTAGGTAGTGATTTAATATCCTCAATGCAATCTGTGTATTCTTACCATCCATCACATTATAAATGTTTTGATGAGAATGTCCTTCCAATAACTACCTCACATGGGAGTCCTACTCCATTTGATGAATCATTTGTGTATATATTTTATTTATTATATATAATCCTTAAATATTTACAGAATATGAAATGTTTGTTGAAACATCCATATATACGGGCTATGTTGCTATTGGCACGGTACAACAATTGAGCGATTATCAAATGATTCATAATCAATATTTGTCAAATTATTGAAAAATAGTAATTAATCAATCAATGCTCCATCATTGTCCACTACATGTGACTTCTGATGCTACTACAGTCCAAAACGTTGTTCGACAATATGTGGCTTAGCCATCGAATCAAGTTGTGATAAATGTTGATATGTATTATTTTTTTACTTAAGATAAAAAAATTTGCTACTATTATATTATTATTCTTTTATTGTTACTAACATATATAATACATCTTCTTTAGTCTATTATACCAGAATCAGTATATACAGCACATTTAAGATATATAAATTAAATATCTTGTGAAACATCTATGTCTAGTAGACAATCATTGCGCATTAAGTCATTCAAGAAGAAGTAATTGAAAAAGCATAGTTATGAATATGCTATAAACTTAACCAAAAATCTTGGATCTTTTATGATTATTGTTGCGAGTAAGATTATCATAAATGATGGATGAACTATGCCACTTCTTAGATAAATTTATGGCGTAAACATTAGGCAAACATATATATCGACCGAGTGCATATTGCAACTATTTGAATTTTAAATGATCAATCTAAGTATACTTCAAGTGTGGACAATGTTAGTTCTAAATCAGTAACCGTTTATGTAAAAAATATAATTATATTTATATTATCTAATTATTTATATATATATATATATGTATTTCTTTTATATAAGGTATGTGATTATTGACTTCAAGCTAATCACCACTCATATTTAGCAATGTTCTATGATTTTATCATTTGTCAATCAATATCAAGAGCAATATGTTAGCATAAGAGTTAAACATTTATGTGATATGACATTAACACTTCAGAAGTTGATAATACCTTAGCCACTAAAGTTTGAAGAAGGCCAAGATCATTGGATCTTGGTAATCCTTGATCTACATGGCTATCGTATTTGGTACTGTGATTCAACTTCCATAGAATTGAATAAAGACACAAAAACAGTTGTTAAAATATAAGAATTACAACTATCTATTTTTCTTCTACTGTTCTTTGTTAGATTTAATAAAAAATAACTATTTAAAACTTTGATAAGACATGGAAGATGTGGAATAAAAGTAAGGGCAATGCCTTTAAAAAATCACATAAGCTTATATGGAACAAAGTTATGGTATGTAGAAGCAAATATTAATAATTTAATGAATTTTTCTATTGAATAATAAAGATGTTCAAATATGAAAAATCATGTACACTTGTTTTTTTTTGTAGGTCCGCAACAAAATGATGGAGTCATGTGTGATTATTTTGTCATGAAATTTATAAGCAAAATGAAATTTATGAGCAAAATCATCTCATATATCAAAATACTAATTAAAGATGTGGTAATCACTTTTAATAATATACTTTTTAACATATATAAGTTATTTTTTATGAATTCATGATATTACATTCTTATTTTGAATTTAAATACATGTAGTTATTTTGTTGGAACAAGTTGAGCTATGATATGCAATTTTTTAATTATTTACGAGAAAAATGAGCATAACACATTCTTCAAATTATAAGATCGCAAGAATAATATAATGATATTGAATGGTATATGGCAAGACCATGGTAATTTGTTTAATGCTTTAATTTCTCTATTCATGTGTCTCTAAAGTTTGGACTTGTTTGATGAATGTTTATGGGCCCATGTATTTAGGGAAATGAATTGTGGCATGGACCTGATAGAATTAAGTACTTGGGACATTTTTTTACTCAAACTCCATCTCATCTCATTAAAAAGTTCCATAATCATTATGAATGAGGCATTGCTGATGATTCCAAACAATAAACCAATATATGTATATGTATTGTATGCACTTTATTTGTAATTAAATTAAATATGTATATGTATTGTATATAAATTATTTGATTGTTATAAATTTAGTTGTTAAATAATTAATTAATATTTAATTTTCAATTTTTTGTACTACTATAAAATTATTTTAAATATATCTTGATTTTTTTGTTATTATGTGATTGAAAACATGCAGTGAAGATAACAGAAAATGACCAAAATATGTTAAAAGGAATAGATAAATTAAAGTCAATTCTACTCGTGAACCAACTTTAAATTTTAAGTTGGTTCACCTAATTGACTTTAAATATCTTTTAAGTTGATTAATAATCGACTTTAAAGGTGTTATTTATAGTAATGGTTGCCTCCTTTAGCGCTAGTGAGTTTGTTTGGTCTAGGGTGGGTCTCTCCTTTAGTGCTAGGTTCTTCAGGACTGGGTGGCTGCTTTAACTAACTGGGTGGATCTTTCTGTAACTTTGTGTTTGTTGTTTTGTAGTTTTTGGTTTGTTTAAAAACTTGTAAGTATTATTATTTTCTTTGTTTAAAAATGTTATTTGTTGTTTTATTTGTTTTTGTGGTCAAGATGTTTATTAAAATGTCACTTAGAAAGTTTATTTTGTTTATCTTGTGAATTATTGCAATCAAGTTTCAATATCTAATGTTATTGAAGAATCATTGTTTCGTTTACTAAAATCAAGTGTTAAGATGAGTTACAATATGGAGATATTGTTTAACGCTCATGTATATTCACTCACAACAATATTAGTGTTATAATACTTTGTTAGTTTTAACTTTATATTTAGCTATGTGATGTATTTAATATTTTGATATTTTATTTCTTATTTAATAAAATTCTTACTATTTATTATAAAAAAAACTAAATAAAATAATTCAACGGAGAATAAATATTATAAAACTACAACGAGAACAAAATAAATTGAGAAAAATAACTGTGAAAGTCGTATAAGTTATGTACTAACTAATCATTAGTTATTTAGAATAAAAAATAAATTTATTATCCTATTATTATTATGAAAGGATAAAAAATTAAATTTTAGTAAAATCTACAATAAAGTATTATTATTTTTTATATATATGATTAAAATATTATTATTTAAGTGAGTATAAATAAAGATTGAAATAAAAATGAATAATTACAAAAGAGAATATTACATTAAAATATTATAGTTATTTTTTAATGGTGTGATTAATGATTAAAATGATAACTCTAATTATTATTAATAAATTTACGTGCAAACTTTAATTAAGAGCAAAAAGAAAAAGAAAAAATTTGAAGATGTTTTTAAACATAGCTGACCATTTTCTTAAAACCAAAAACATAAAAAATGATATTATTAATTAAATTGTTAAATAATTCAAATAAAATAATATAAGTGATTATTGCGATCAGTGTGATATAGACATCTATATTTTTAAACGGGAGTAAATTATACATATTTTAGAGTATTAAATGTTAAATAGAATATCCATAAATTAAAGATAACAAATTATAATGCAATAATAATACAAAGTAGTTGTTTCATACTTAGTTATAAAATAAGAAACCTAATTTTTTTAACATCAAAAATATAATTTAAAATTAACGAGACGTGAGTTTTGTCTATAAATTATTAAATGAATCACATCCAAATATTAACGTAGGTATATATAATAGCGAGTAAGACTCCTATCCCATTTAATATTAATAAATAAAGTTTTAAATATAATATTATAAAATTATATATGTATATTATGTTTCAATATTGTGATGTGTAAAAAAAATATATTGTAGTGACATTGTTGACGATGTATGACACTATTGAAAACACGCAAGTATATGTAATCGTGTACGAGTGATAATGACAAGTAATTTTTTAACAAAGTTTATTGTACCCACGAAGATTAGTAACAAGATGTGCTCTTATTTACTAGCTCGATAGTAAATTAATTAAAATTAGTAAAAGAAGATTTTTGATTTTTGATTGGTTTTATAAAGTGAATATTAAATCTAACAACTAAAGATTAAATATATATATATATATTATAATAAAGGTGTGAATAACACAATGATTGTGTGATCATTATCTACCACTAACATGTATTATAAATCAATAAAAATATATCATAATTTTCTATTATTTGATTATACCAACTTAGTGATATTTACAATCGTAAAAGTCTTAATATATTCTTACATGTTTGTTAAATTAAATAAGTTCTTAATCAAAATTCTTTTTATTTGATCTCTAAATTTAATCTATTAAAAACATTTAATTTTAATAATCAAATTGGATCAAGATTAAATATGCAAACTTGATGTAATTATCTTGAGTATTAATTCTCATTACAAGCAATTTATCATTAATTATTTAAATTATTTAAGTGATTGCGTACAAAATCAACTAAATTGATTAATATGAATTAATTTGATTATTTAACTGTATTTTTAAATAATAAAAAAATTCATACAAATATTTAAATTGATAATTAATACATAATTAAGAAGCAAAAATAAATATAATGTTGTGAATTTTATTAAATATTTTAATTAATGTCTAGAGCTTTAAAATCACCTATAATTAATTATAAAATTAACTACTCATAAAAAATAACAAATTTAAAATAATATTCATGAAAATAATAAAAAAATTATCCTTATTTCTTACCTTCAACTCATTTGATCAAATCAAAATATAACTAAAATTACATATATTATAGTGAAAATAGGATTAATCTCTACTACATGTTAAAATGATATGATACATTGTTATGGTTAACAGGATAGGATAAGATAAGTTGCTATAGAAATAAGTTACTAAATATGTTCACTTTATTTCTAAGTTAATTTTCTCTTAATATATACAAAATAAGTAATTCTAACTCATTATAATAATAAAATATATATAAATGTAAATGAATTGATATTTAAAAATATGTATAAAACATTTATTTTGATTCTTGCTCATATTTTAAATCATAAATTTAAATTAAGCCAAGTATTATTTACTTAAAAATAACTTTATTTGGAATCACAAATTCTGTAGTAAGAAAAACAATGTTAATACTTTAACGAGGGAATAACTTAATTTCTAAATAATGACCTTGCGAACTAAATTAAATAATTCTCTTGAAATGCATTAATTTTGATAATCAACTCTCACTTTTTTAGTTAAGGTGGTAAAATCATCCATATTTTTAAACTTAATTAAATCCACGTATTTTAGAGTATTAAATATTAAATATAAGATATATAAATTAGAGATAATAAATTATAACGTAATAATACAAAGCAGATGTTTGTAATAAAATAAGAAACTCTTTTAAATCAAAAATATAATTTTATAAAATTTAACCATATAATTTAAAATTAACGAGATGTAAGTTTTTTCTATATATTATTAAATGAATCACATCTAGAGGTTAACGTATGTATATAATAGTTAGTAAGTTCCGTGACCTACCTTAATATTTGATAAATAAAACTGTAGTTATAATATTATAAAATTATAAATAAATTAATTTATAAAATAAAAATATTGAATTTTAAATTCGGTTTTAATACTAATAAGTTACAATAAATTAAATAATTTTAATAAATAATAAGAAAATAATTAATACTATCTCCCGCTGACCAAAGCAAACCCGATTAATGAAAAAAAAAAAAAGGAAATTGATTTCTCAACTCAGTAAAGGTGATGATATATATAAATACATAAGAACATAGTCTGAATAGCTTAGTTCTGTTTATCCAATTCAAGATATTCTAACATGATCAGATCCACTCTCATTAGCAATAGATTTCTTAGAAAACACAGAAAGTGGCCGATTCCACCCCATAATACCCAATGGCAAATAGCCTTCAACCAAAACCAAGCCTTAGAAGCCCTCAAACTAACCCAATACAACCCAACTCATCTCCTCTCCGCTCTCATCGATTCTTTCAAAGCTTACAACTGCGAACCAACCCCTGAAGCCTACCATTTTGTCCTTAAGACCCTGTCCAACACCTCACAGTTCAATCACATCCCTCTCGTTCTACACCGCATTCAATTCGTCGAGAAATTCGAAACACCCGAATACGTTTTCGCCCAGCTTATCACAAGCTATGGTTCTGCTGATAAAATTGAAGATTCCATTGAGCTCTTCTCTGCAATTCCCAAATTCAGGTGTGTCCCTTCTGCTTACTCCCTAAATTCTTTGCTTTCTGTGCTCTGTAGAAAAAAAGAAGGCTTAATATTTGTACCTCAACTGTTGCTAAAAGGCCTGAGTATGAAGATAAGGTTTGAAGAATCAACTTTTAGGATATTAGTTGGTGCTTTATGTAGAATTGGAAAGGTTGTTTACGCAGTTGAGATACTGAATCTTATGATCAATGATGGGTATGATCTAGATTTCAAAATTTGTTCTTCGATATTGTCTTCTCTTAATGAAGTAAAGGGTTCCGATTTAGCTGGTTTTGAGATTTTGGGGTTCTTGGAATCAATGAAGAAAATGGGGTTTTATCCTCGTATGATGGATTATTCAAATGTTATTAGGTTCCTATTAAAAGAAAGAAGAGGTTTAGATGCGTTAGATGTTTTGGTTGAGATGAAAGAAAGTGGTATTAAGCCTGATATTGTTTGCTATACTATGGTCTTACATGGGATTATATTGGTAGGGGAGTATGAGAGAGCAGATGAACTGTTTGATGAAATGCTTGTGTTGGGATTGGTTCCTGACGTATATACTTATAATGTATATATAAATGGTTTGTGCAATCAGAACAAAGTGGAAGCAGGAATCAATATGATTTCTCGTATGGAAGAACTGCACTGCAAACCTAATTCGATTACTTACAATGTGATATTGAAGGCATTGAGCAAGAATGGGGAACTTACTCGTTCTAAGGAGCTTATGACAGAGATGAACGTCACAGGCGTTGAGGCAAACTTGCAAACTTACAGGATTTTACTGGGTAGTCTGCTCGATAAAGGTGAAATCATGGAAGCCTGTCTTTGGATGGAGGAAATATTGGAGAAGTATTGCTGTCGTCAATTCTCGACATATGACGAGATAATATATGCCTTGTGCCAGAGGGGGTTTGTTCCAAGAGCAATACAACTGCTGGAGAAAATGGTTGGCAAGAAAGTTGCCCCTGGCGCCAAAGCTTGGGAAGCATTACTCTACAATTATGCATATGAACCTGGTTTGGTGAATGCGATGAACACTTGTTCAGTTCGGTTGTTGGAACAGTAATTGCAATCTGAGAATCTAGTGCAAGATTTCCGATGGCAAGACCTTTGCTGAAGGGGTAGTTAGTCCAAATGAATTACTGAAGGAATTAAAATTTCTACAGTGTAAGGGTTTAAATGAAGTCCAACTTTTTGTCCAAATTCTAAATATAAGGTTAGCTACTTTTCTTTGAAAAACATCTTGTAGTCGAAGAAAATGGTTGGCAACTACATCGAAGCTCAATCAAGGGCCTGCAAATCATTGCTTCATACTTGTATACAGAATAACGTAAGTTAGGTTGTGGTTTACATATTCAATTTGCATATACTTGTCAAGCTAAAGTTCCAATGGCCTGGGCAATAAAGAGGTCTTTGCAGGGAGGAGAGTGGTCATAAGTTGTCTTTTGCGAACTGTGTTACCCCCTCACACTGCCAAATTTTAAAAACTCAGATGTAAACAAAGTTTCACTGTTCATCTTTGTTACAACTATCTTCAATATGTGGTTCACAAGTCCTTGTGGTCTGACCTTCTGTGGTTAAAGCTCCTATCCTGTATTTCAATATTTTCAGTTGAATGCAAGAGCTGAGATTCGAGTCCGGCAGGGGCTGTTATAACTATTTGCTGTCGTTGTGCTAGGTGATTAAAAATTCGATTAGATAATCAAGGTTTTTTTTCTTCCCATTTTTATTTAGTTTTGGTTTTGTAAAGATTACTATATCATTAACCACTCTCGTGTCATTATCCGTTGTCCCAGTTTAGTGGAAGTTAGTTGAAATACATCCTGTACCACACTTGGCTATGGTGGTTTAGACAACCACTAAGCTATACTGTACATCAATCAATGCTGCTCGCTCGAACTAACATTGTTGTTCGATAAGTATTTAATGTTTAGTAGTAAAAAAAGCTGCATTTTTGTGCTATGTTTAAATATAAATTTAAAGAAACAATTGATGAATTTATTACAATATTGAATTTAGATCATAAACTATTCTCACATCTCAGATAAGTAGACTAATATACGTACTTGTTTGCCCCCTCATTTTTCAAGTAAAAAATAGGGGGAAAACGCACTTGCTTTTTCTGATATTAAATATTTTATTTTACGGGTAGCTATCACTAACATTCGTAAGGTTTTTACCTAAATATTAATATTTTTCTTATATCAAGTGCATACACTTTATATCGAAGTGTATATATATATATATATATCTTAAGGTATGATTTAATGTTAAAGAAGCTTCACTTTCGACAAAATGTTACAATATTATAATAAAGCATGCAAATAAATATGAGGATCTCGAAAATAAATATAAAACATTACATTAAATTATAAAAGCAGTTTGAAAGAAATAGCATATCAATACAAAAAGAAGAAAAAAGAAAAAAGGAAAATCCTTGGAAGTTTTTATTTCATTAATTTTCTTTACGTTATGATGGAGGCTATTTTTGGACACACTTCTTCTATGAATTAATCAGTCTTTTATATTATTTATAATTTTTTAAGAATAATTTTTATGAATATTTTAGTATGAATAACAAAATATTAATATAATTTAGTGGTATGGTTAAGATTTTTTAAAACATTGTTTATTAGAATGGATTTCTTAAATAAGTGTGTTATTCACGTACACATAATTAAAACTTGAATCCTAAATATTATATTTATGCAAGTGAAATACATAGCTTTGTGCCAAAATTTTGTTGGCATTCAACATTTATATATTTTGTTACTTTTTTTTTTTAAATCTCTTATGCTTGTTGGGGACCATATATATATATATATATATATATATATATATATATATATATATATATATATATGCATTCTAGTTTCCTAATTCAGTTTGGTTTAGAGGGAGAACACGTGCTCCCCAAAATCTCTTCTAAATATTGTAATGTCACAGCACATTTCCCACTGACTCTTGTCCTTCTCACACTTGAAATCCAAATATTATCTTTCAATTTTATGCAGCACTCAATATGCTCATGATAGAACATAACTTAATCCATTTCCTGGCATGTAATAGTTGTATATAAAATGTACGTATATACATAAATAAAAATATACATGAAGTACAATACACATTATTTACAAGTACATGAAGGGTTAATTCGATATATATATATATATGCACCTGTTATTAAAGTTCCCGACTCAACAACAATCGGACAATGCTAGGCAATATTCCTAAAATACAAGAAATTCATTTCCTATATATATTCTTTACAAGAGAGAAAGAGAGATATTCCATATATATATATATATAAGATCTAGACGCCAATTATTATGAGGTGAGTTTCATTTGGCATCCAAATTAAACCCTGTAGAGTGTAGACTACTTTAACTGAAAATGACAAATATTACAAACCAATATGGTAGAGTAACGATGTAGGAGTGTGATATATATATATATATATATATATATAATGAATATTGATTTACTATGATCACTTTACCTTTTTAAAGATAAAAAGTCATTTGTCCAACAAATAGGAAAAGTTGAGATTGAAAGCTGTATTTATTTTGCACGTCTTTTGGCACACTCTATATATGTAACAAATGATTGAATAATTAGTATCCAAAGTTTCCCTGTACTATGTCCTTCGGTGTTTAATTTACTCACCATCTAACTGAGTAATTCTATGTGGCATTGGTACGTCAAAAAAAAAACCCCACTTCATTAATAGATTTATAATTATTGATTAGATTTTATTAAAAAATTTTAAAAAAAATTGATGATAATTTTAAATGATGTAGTAATATTGTTAAGTGTTTTGCTATATAAATTCTAATTAAGCATATATGAATTTTTGTTGTAAGACCTGGATCAACTTCAATGATAAAACTTTAATTTATCAGTAAAACCACGAAAACCAATATCAAATCTAAATAAATCCAACTCATAAATAAAAATGCTAATTAAATGACAAATGAATAATCGAGGAAGTGAATTGCAAAATGCAAATGCACATATATGGTAATCACACTTACTTTCTAATAATAAGTATTCTACTTGTAATAATACAAATAAGAAGAAAAACTATTTATTCAAACAAACGACACTTTACCATTTCTAGGTTAATAACACAAATTAACCTAGTTGTATTATTTATATTACTACACGAGCATTTATTCCAGCGATCGATCTAGAATAAACATTAATATTCCTGTATTTAATTTATAGATAATAATACTCAATTTCTAAAATGAAAATAGAAAAAAATATTATTAAAATATTATGAAATATAAAATTAGATAACTTTCGAAAATATAAAGATGTATTGCTTTTCTCGTATGCTGCTATATGAAATGAGTTTACCCATTTCATAGCCCAAAATCATTTACAAATTTCATACAAATTTAAAATACTTAATAAAATTAAAAATCTTATAT
The DNA here is from genome assembly GCA_033030585.1 of Hippophae rhamnoides. Classification (NCBI taxonomy): domain Eukaryota; kingdom Viridiplantae; phylum Streptophyta; class Magnoliopsida; order Rosales; family Elaeagnaceae; genus Hippophae; species Hippophae rhamnoides. The sequence continues at coordinate 55,457,433 of CM065433.1, read as the reverse complement.
TTTTAATACCAACTTTTGCTTTACTAAATCAAAAACTACATGTCGAATATAGAAAATGTGTGATAAATAGAGAAAAATAAAATGTTGTCGTGTATTGTAATGTTTTCTTAGTTTGTTTCAGTTACCAATTTTGTCATAATCAACCCTTTAACTTTTTCCAGAATACCATATATATATATATATATATAAGCTTTCTAGTTGTTTCCCATACCTTAATTTTCTTTCTCAGGATACTGGCAAAGACTAATAAGTTTAAAAATTTAGCAATAATAATTAACGTTCTTTAATTTTAAATCATATATTTGAATCACTATTAAAAATAAAAATAAAAATAAAAATCAATGTTATTCGACCTCTTGCTATATACGGTTACTTATTTCTATATATATTATGGGTTAAAACCGAAACATTCTAACATTTAAGTATTGGTTTTCAAAATTCAAACCCATTTCTTATAACATTAAGGATATTAGGTAGAATATTAAAACGCACCTCATCCAATATTGCTATAGATCTGTAAAAAGATATTGATACTTATAAACATTACTTTTTTAATTGGGATTTTTCATATTTTATATACAAATCTAGGTATTTAATAATACTAATCAGAAAATCATGATGATAGTATAAAATTGGTAGAACAAGTATGGCCCACCTGAGTTGAAGGTTGAAGGTTGAAGGTTGAAGCAAGCTGATGTGAAGTGTCTGAATCCAGATGATGAAATTAAGTAAATAAGGTGCCGTACTAGTCATGATGGGGAAGAGGGGCACATGAAGAACTAACTCAATATAGAAATTAATATTATTATCATTCAACAATCAACCCTTCTATTTATATATATATATATATATATAGATATATATGATGATGAGTTAGTAATGCACGTGCCCTGCTTCTCCATCTTGCTCAGCCCACACACATTCCACATCTCATGCCTACCCTAGCTAATTACATCATCGTGAACTTCAAGAATTAATATATATTTCTCTAGAGAAAAAAGATCAGATTGGTACTATCTTATATATAGATAGATAGAGAGAGAGAGATAGAGAGATAGAGAGATAGAGAGAGAGAGATAGAGAGAGAGAGTAAAGTTAAAGAGATAGACGAGATCTTAAAATGAAGAAATTGGAGGTACTCATCTGGTCTCCTCGTCTTTGAAGCCCACTCGTTTATTTATAACAAAAGTTGGGTATGGAGATATAAAATTAATATAAATAACATGATGAATACATTAATTTTTATTAATAATTGATTATACAATTATTCCATCATATTATATTATTAATTTATAAATAATACGAGATCATTTATTAAAAATAATAACTTAATATATAATATTCTAAAATCAAAGGTATTAATTGGTTATGGGTTTAGCATTCCAAAGACAAACAATTTACTCTCACACCTACAAATTGGACCACATCCCTTCAATTTCAGCTTATTTATCTATCATCGATCTCTTACTTCTTCAAACTTTCAAGGGTAAATTTTTAAAAATAAATATTATATTGATATATATATATATATATCCAGCCATTATTATAATTTATAAACTAAACTACTGTTATTCTTTTCAAAAATAAACACTTTTTTTAAAGTTTGTGAGTGATTAGTGGAAAAGATCATTCTGTCAACTTGGAATACTTTATATCCCTCTGATTCTCATCCTTTTGAGTATCTATATATAGTTTTCTGTTGGCCTGCTACATTAGACGTTTCAAAATCTTCTTTCTTAAAATTTTGTCTTAATTTCTATTAACATAAATATGAAATGTTACTTAGAAAAACCAACCAAGTTTCGAGGAACTCTAAATTAAGAGTAATATTTTAGATGATCTGTAGTAAACATATTTTTTAAGATAAAAATTAAGATATAATTTAAGATAATAAGTACAAAATTATGTTAGCCCACTTTTTCAAATTCCGACCGGTTAATTAATTAATTAAAAAAAAACCGAGTATTTTTTTTTTTTGTTCTTTCTTGATCTGAATGCTTCTAGCTAGCTGGCTAGGGTTGGACTTGATAAGAAATTGTAGTCAGACTCAGATTATTAAGAGAGAAAGTTGTCACTGTCATTATAATTTGTAAATAATAATGACATATAACAAAGTAGGTATTACATAACATATTAAGGGTTATATTTGTCGCTACTTTTAATAACTATATATGACTACATTACTTATTGCACCATCAAACAAAAAGCTGTCGAGTTTATATCACATGTATCTACCTGTTTTTTTTTTAAATATATATATAATTAATTTATTAATTATATAATTTTTTCTAGATAAATTTTATTGGGAGAGAAAAAAATCAAATTAATAATTATCAAAGGCATATTTAATAAAACGCATAGAAATTGAGACGTCTATTGAAAACTATATCTCACAATGTAACGTTTTTGGTCCCTTTTCCTTCGTGTGATTATCAACACCAGAAAATTGCATGTTCTGCGTCTTAATCAGCTTTTTCTGTCTCACGTTTTGCAACAAAATTTGATTGCTTTCAAATAATAAGAAAAATTATTATTATTATAATTATGAAGGAGAAAAGAAGAAGAAGAAGAAGAAGAAGAAGAAGAAGAAGAATTTGGAACTTGCACTTATATTTCTTGGGAAGGTTTTATTGGATAAGAAAAATAATATCATTTCATAATTATTCATGAAAAATAAAAGAGTAAAATAACTTAGATTAAGTTTCATATTTTTAAGACGATTCACGTATGATTCTTGTTTCGTATAATATAAATTTTGTTTATATGTTAAAAAATATGGTGTATTTTTCTTAAAAACATAAAAAAAAAATTTAAACGTAAAACGTAAAACCATAGAAATAATTAAATCATATATAAAAAATTGAATAACAATTCAATTATTATTTACATATATAATATAATACAGTATACAAGATTTATATTTAATTTAAGTAAATAAAAAATATATTATTAAAAAAAATAATAATATTCTCCGTGTGTTTAATATTCTTTTCTAACCGACATAAAAAGGATATAGAGCAGGAAAAAATAAAAATAAAAAACACAATTAAAATAAAAAAGAGTGAATATTGGAGTTTTTTTTTTAACTTTCCTTTTGATAAAACAATTAAAACACACATCTAACCAGCAACTCACACATATGTTAAAATAGGTGGTGAGGTGTGCTGTATGGTTTTTATTTATTTATTTTAGAAGGAGACAGTTGTTAATCGTTGAAGAATGTAGAGACTTTTGAGAAAGGTTAAAAATAAGGAAATTAAGTTCTACGTGTAACCACCAAAATTGGATTCTTATTTCATCTCTACATAAAAATAAAATACATATTTTATAAAAAATATTTGTAGATCTTAAATAATTTAATACAAGAATTTATGTTTAATTAAAATAAATAAATAAATAAATAAATACGTTAATATATAGAGTTTAATTATATCTCACTAAACTAATATAAATTACTGTTTTATGTTAATGTTTCGTGATTGTATTGGTTATAATTTTAGTCCCACAAACCATCACTCATGACTAAAGGGTCTTTTTCTAAGTCCATTCGCTGGAGGTGATATAGATGCTTCTCATGTCTTTCATGACTCATGCATGACATGGCCAGTGTAAGGATTTTGATCCCTTTTACCATTAATTAAATTCAATTGTAAATTCACGCGTTTTAAAGTATGACCATTCTAGAATTAACCAACTCTACCTATCAACATAAATTAGCCACGATTTGTAATTTAAAGTTAGTGATAATATTCAATATTGATTAAATATAAAATTTGAGTATAATTTATAATTATTAATTATGAATATTTTGAGTTCATATTTTTCTTTTATAAGGATGCCTATTCTTATTAATTTTTACAAAATATCATAATTTCAATCTATTGGATTCAAAATTTTAAGTCCCACTTCAACAAAAATAAATAAAAAATATATAAGTGATATAAATATAATATAATAAAATAAAATATGTTAAAGTGATAGAATGTTAGTCTTTATATTAAATAAATGTATTATATTAAAGATTGTGAGTATTATGAGTATTTTTAAAAATTGTAAAATTCATGATTTTTGTGTACTTTTATTTTTAAAGACTTGCAATTTATGTGGAGAAAAACATGTTTTAACCACCAATTTATGAGAGCAAGCATATGAATAATAACTAATCTAGTGGCTTTTTGTTTTTTTTTAGAAGAACTAATCTAGTTAAATGAATCTAGTATACGATATATGTTATCTCATTAATTAAAATAAAGTCGGTAAAGCATCCTATTAAACTCAATTGGTTAAACCCACAAATCATGCAAGTGAGGAATTTAAGAAATAACCTAAGTTGAAATTAAAACACAAACGATTAAGTTAGATTAATCCATAGTCTTATAAATGAGAATTTTAAAAATATATGTTTATTTTTTATAATATTAAAAATATATATTTTTTATTTATATTATAATTAGAAGGCCTAAATTTTGATTTTTAAATATGGGTATATTAGTAGTGTATTTATTTAAAAAATATATTTTATTATATTATTCGAGATGTATAGGAAATTTATTATAAATAATTAACATATTTCTAAAAAAAATCATCCGTGGTTGAAAAATAATTATTAATTGATATCCTTTTATAGATTATGGCCTTGACAATTTGAAATAAGAACCAAAAGAGAGTGAGACAAGTGTAGGGAAAGGGAAGATAAACTGACAAAATATACACTCATGAGCACATTATTGTCGTAATTAACAATATGCCTCTGCCACCATTATTATATATAAAAAAAAAATTAATATTAAAGTATTAACACAAAAAAAAAAATTCACTTTTGGGTTGATTGTCTTTTTTTTTTTTTATGGCTAATAATTTATGTTAAATACGAGTCATTGACCGGGCATTCCACTACTCCATGGAAACAATGATAAAGATGTGAGTAGTAGAAGACAATTTAAATCAAATACAATAATTTAAAAAATTTTAATATCAATCAACATAATGGAGAAGTATATTTTGGAATTAATGTCTTTTTAGGAATTAAAGATGAATTATATATCTGAGAAATGTCAATTTGAAAACTATACTTGACATCACATTTTGAAAAGAAACATATTAATTAAATGTGATGTAAAAAGTAAGTTAACATTAATGTAATATTTTAAATTTATTACCAAAGTAAAATTTTTAATTTTAAAAATATTTAACCATTAAATTATGAACATAAATTTTAAACTGTTATGATATTAATTTTTTTGTTTTTTTAAAATATATATATATATATATATTTGTTTTTTAAAAAAATATAAATTTATAATATTTAATAAAAAATAAATAATATAATTGGTGGTATATATATATATATATTATAAAAATAGTAAATTACAGCTAAGTGGAAAGAGAGTTGGAACCATTAAATGGTTAGTGAGGTATTGGAAGAAAAGTGGGGAGGCAAGCATGAATGGAAGTTGGTAAAGGTGTAAATATTAAGGATTTTGTCGTGTAATGGGGATATCACTTGCTACCACAAATTCTCTATGGATTATGCATTTAATATTAATAAAAAAATAGATAAATCTCATAAATGAAATTAAACATATTGCGGTGAGAATTTTTGGAAGAAAAAAATAAAAAAATTCAAAAATTATTTATTTTGGTTAATTAATATATGTAGCTAAATATTAATAACTGTTGGAATAATTTTGTATGAGTTTGTTAAAAGGTTATCATAATATCAAATAGTTTTGTGGGGACAATTTCAATAAATGTATAAAAATTATATAAACGTTAAACTAATTTAATTATCTTAAAAAAATAAAATTTTAAAATTTATCCTTATATATTTTAAAAAATAATATAATAGATAATAAAAGATACTATCTACAAGAAATAGATCTCTATAATAAATAACTATTTATAAAAGTATTAGACAATTATAAGTTATTAGGTTCATTCTTTTTTCTATATACAGTAACATATACATGACATAATATCATATCTAATATCATGATATCATACATCTTATAATAAAAAATTATAACTAAACGCTTTATTTTCACATAATTAATAGAGTTAAACTACGAACCCCTCTGCCTTTCATTTTAAAGTTACTAACTTACAGATACTACATAAAACAGTTTTACATAATGTCGTTAAAAATCAATGTCAATATATAACATTGTCTATGTGAAGGATGTATGTTCTATTTGGTTAAAAAAATTAAAATTATAGGATTCTTAAAAAAATTATCTAAGTTCTTGATCTATAACGAAAGAAATAAAAAAAAAGATAAATTATGGAGCTTAACAATAGTGTTTTTTGAAAGAAAAAAAAACATCAAAATCTTTTGATAAATTATTTTCATCTTTTTTAGTCAAAGTAAATGATTTATGGATCTGATAGCTAGTTCCATTTCTTTAACCTTGACAATTAGTAAAAAAGTCTAGTCTACTAACCAATAGGTCATCCTATTAGCTTCATCACAACCTGCCAGAAATATGGACGTTGCATCTAGAATTGCTTGCCAATAACGGGTCAGGTAGGCCAAAAAAAGCAAAGCAAGGCAAGCCTAGAAATGATGGAAAATAGACTCCGAGCCATCCGGGAGCATTTTCCAAGACCACAGGTTCCTAGACAAGTTGTGGTCCCAAAATATATTCTTGAGACATCTTCTAATGCCAAGAGTGCTTAAGGCCATACCCATAGCCATCCATGGCTTGGTTGGCAAGTCAACCGCCTAAAGCGGAACCCTAGTCTTGTGACCGGCCACACTTTATTTGTTCATCACAACAGTCTAACACTACTACAATATATACATATGGTCTCGTATTTCCATAGCCTCCTGCTTTTTTAAAAACCGAGGTCATGTGGTTTTGATCACGCCTACTAAAAACCGAGGCTATAAAATATGTCTACGGTCTCGGTTTGTGTGTTAATAACCGTGGCCATAAGTTATATCATTTTTTTATTTTTTTTTTTTCTTATATATATTCCTATTTTTTTTCCTTTCTCGGCATCTCTTTTTTATTTTTTTATTTTTTCCTTTTCTCCCGACCTTTATTTTTTTATATATCTATCTCCCACGCCTACCGTTTTATTAATTTTCTCTGTATATTCATTTTTCCAGAATATTCTCGCGTTCGATGGGTCGTCTTCTGGTATCTTCTTCTTCCTCTTCCCATATCGCGCCATCTTCAAGTCTCTTCTTCCTCTTCCCATCTTTCCTGGTTCCGTCGTTCACGGTCGCTATTCGGTGGTCAGCATTCGATGGTTCGTTGGTCGCTAGTTTAATGGGTTGTTGTTCGATGGTTCACTGATTGATGGGTCACTATCTGATGGTTCGTTGGTTCGTTGTTTGATGGGTCTCTATTCGCTGGTTCGATGGTTTGTTGGTTCGCTGGTTCGATGGTTTGTTGGTTCGTTGGTTCGATGGTTTGTTGGTTCGTTGGTTCGATGGTTTGTTGGTTCGCTGGTTCGATGGTTTGTTGGTTCGATGGTTTGTTGGTTCGCCGGTTCGATGGTTTGTCGGGTTCGATGGTTTGGTTGGCTCACGGATTCGATGGTCGCTAGTCGCGGGTCGCTGTTCGATGGGTCTTTGTTCGATGGTTCTGCCGTCGTTGATTCGCTAGTCGCTGGTTCGATGGTTTGCTTGGTCGCCGGCTCACGGTCGCTGGCCTGGCACGGTGGTCGGTGGTCACTCACGGGTCTTTGTTTGATGGTTCATTAGTCGTTGATTCGCTAGTCGGTGGTTCGCTATTTTGTTGTACTCTTACCATTCTGTTTTTAATTACCTATAGAATATTGAAACCTCGATATGTGTTTTACACGTATGCAAGGTGGCTCCCGATCCGAGGGATAACAAGGTGTTTCATTACATAACACTTAGAAACAGATTAACTTCGATTTATAGTTCAGGTTGTATGTCAAAATAGTGATTATGAAACGTATGTCGTGCGGTAGGGTGTGGTATTATTGAAATTGAATTTTCTCTTGATATTTTTAATTTATTATTCTTATCATTTTGGAAATATTTATTTGATGGGTTGAGTTATGGAACATAATATTTTCTAGGTGCGTGTCACAAATTGAGGAAGATGTTGCAGAACATATGGGAGAAGTTTTAAAACTAGCAAGGATTTAGACTTTGGAAAGAGCATACAGGGTAAAGCATTGGTGTGGTAACCTTTTATTCTCACATAATTTTACTTTACTGTGTCCTAATTCAAAGTATTATTCTCTGTATTTCCTGTACTTGTGTGTTTTAGTTCTTGTAATCTTGTATGCAAATGAAACTCTACTCTACAAAGTGAAACCTACAGTATATCAATTGTTGTTGGCTGATCTGGGTTGGAATAACACCTAACTTGTTTTTTCAGGGAAGATGCTAATGACTTTCTAGTTCAACTATGCAAATTATCATGCAGACTTTTGATGGTAACTTGTTACATATTAGTGTTTATAACCATCCAATCGATGGTTCCTTTCTTGTTTGGCTTTGAAAGAGGTAGTTACTTGCTAAAATTTCCTAATTGGCCGTTTCCAAGGTGGTGATTAATATAACTTGTGAATACTTTCACATTTAGATGTATAGTGAAATAAAATTAATATAACAATATGCCAATATGCCACAAATCTCTCTGAATCTATTCCTAATTAAAGTCAATAATGACCCCAAATAAGTAGAATCAATTTCTTACAAATACTAGTTACATACACCAAAATTCAATAAAAAAACATTTCTTTACAATTCATGCTTGTGTTATTTGTCTAGTTGCTTCTTCTTTGTTGTTTGCTGTTGAATGTGATCTCTCTGACAAAATATTGTTACTTGTTAAGAAATTCCCATGGTGTTGGTGTGCTGCGCTAGCATTGGTGCGAATATTTCAATTGACAAAAGATGCAATCGAATATACATTTGCAGAAGATGGAGTCAAGAAATATTTGAGAGAGATTTTTCAATCAACTAAAAAGTAGTAATTATCATTATAATTGTTATTGAAGCATATTTATGTTTGTAATTAATAGTAAAAAATCAGTTTGTAATAGTTGGAATCAAGAAAGATTTTAGAGAGATTTTTCAATCAACTAAAAAGTAGTAATTATCATTATAATTGTTATTGAAGCATATTTATGTTTGTAATTAATAGTAAAAAATCAGTTTGTAATAGTAAGTTTTTGTTATGTTTTAGTGTATAATAAACTCTCGAATGTAATTATATTTTTAATTTTAATATAATATAATTTTTAATAATTTTTTAATAATTTTATTGTAATTTATATTGATTTTTAATATTATAATTATTAATTATTTTTTTTAATTTATGTATATGCTATGGCCACTAAGTTATTAGAAAACCGAGGCCATAGTGGTACCTACGGCTCTCGATTATTGAAAAACCGAGGTTATAGGGGGATACACCTTACGGCCTCGGTTAGTAAATAACCGAGGCCATATATACACTCTTATACCTCTTAACATATAACCGAGGCCATAGGTATTAACTTTACGGCTCTCTAGCTTTTTAATAACCGAGGCTATAGGTACATCCTATGGTCTCGGTTAAAAAACTGAGACAATAGATCATTACCTATGGTCTCTCTCTCTTAGGCCTCGGTTCTTATAACCGTGGCCATAGACCTATAGTCACGGTTAAAAATCGAGGCCATATGTAATATTTGTAGTAGTGTAACCTTAGATGCCAGATCACAGTCACACCAACCATTTATCCTAGACCATCTTGGACCAATATAAGAGGCTCTTATGCATCACGGCATATGCGACCATCTTGAAATGTATTGACAAGGACATTCTATCCAAACTAGTCATACTTACCAAGCAACCTCAATAACAAATGATCATTCAAAGGTCTAGTAAAAAGTGCCAACTATTACTCATCCTATCATTGACAAACTTGATGAACAATTACAAGAGGTACAAGAGAGGTTGAATTGAGGTAGATTTTTAGACTTGGAAATCTCTATTGAGTCTCTCTTCACCTCATAAATCATTGCCATTTCACTTTTCGATAAGTTCAAATTACCTAACACATATATATATGATGGAATCAAAGATCCCTTAGAACATCTAAAAAAAATCAAGGGTTGGATCGATCTTTATCCCTATAATAATTCCATGGCGTGTCAGGCCTTCCAACTCACTTTGACAGATAAGGCCAAAGCTTGGTATAAAATTTTGAAGCCCAACACTATAAGTTCTTTCATGAAATTTGAGAAATAGTTATTATATCATTTCTCAGTTAAAAGAATAAGGTCAAAGACATTAGCACACATGCTAACCCTACATCAGAGAAAGGATGAGTCATTGAAAGATTTTTTTAACATATTTAATGCATACAAAATACAAATGGTTGATTACCAGACTCTATTACCATTATAGGTTTATATCAAGCTCTATGTAAGAGATCCCTATGGAAAACCTGACCAAGGATCTTTCAATGAAATATTTTAGGACTTCTTAATTGATTAACACTTATGTTAATACGGATGAAATGATATGCATTAGAAGAAGCAAAAATCTCCTAGAAAATAACTACTAAAACATAAGCATTGGGGGGAGATAAACCCTACGCCATGACAACAACAAGTATAGGCCAAACCAAAGAAATGATATAAAGGCCGTGGATGGAGATTTGGTTTATTCTAGATGGAGTTTCAAAAGTTACACTCCTCTCAAAGCAACAAGAGAAGTTATTCTAATGCAAATCAAACGTCAATCGTTCGTACAGTGGCCCAATAAAATGAAAAATCTTGACTATGATAAAATTAGTGCTATAAGTTTCACGAATACATCGACCATTCAATTAAAAATTATCAAAAATTTAAAGATGAAATTAAAAAACTAGTTAAGAAAGAATACTTGGCTGAATTCATTCATAATCTAATGTCAAAGTAGCCACAATAACTACAGTCAATGTAACTGTACTCCCTATATAGAGAAAGAAATCAACATTAAGGGTCCCTTTATAGAGAAAGAAATCAACATTAAAGGTAATATGCCCACAAGTTTGATTAGGTTAGCCCATTGATTGAAATGAAATAAAATAAATTTAAATAAAAATTAAAAATAAATGTTAGACTAAAACAACTTTCATTCATCTTTCAATCTTATCATGAATATTAATTTAAATAGTTAAAATTATTTCAATTAAATCTAATTTACAAAAAAATGCATTAATATAATAGTATTTTTTATATTATGATTTTTTTATATTTAATTTTTTATTATAAGCTTTTAATAGCAAGTTTTAATTATATTAAATAAGTTTTTTGATATATAAAAAAAAATTAATTATCAAATACAATTAATAATTCGGATAAATTTAAGTTGATTTGAGATACAGTGTTTTTATCTATTTGTTTTAAAGCTAAATTTTATCGATTAAATTATATTTTAATTAATTTAATTCAAACCCATTCAAACGTACCAATCATATACAAATTATAACCCATACCCGACACTCGTTAAAGTAGATTACGATCGTAAAATCATATAAAAAATATATTTAAAAGTGTTCATGAACCTGATATAAAAAATAAAATAGATAGATATATATCACGCCATTGTCACGATGACGTAGGACTCCGGTTATTAGAGGCTACGAGGGAGTAGGAAGTAGGAACTACAAAATTTCAAAGCATTGAAAGTTAGACAAGATTTGCACCATTATTTAAAGTGAGTGACAATAATGATTACTATATTCTGTCTAATCAATTGAGCAAGAAAAGAAAAGAAAAGAAAAGAAAAGAATTTTCATCTATTTATATTATCTATTCAAACGCCGTTCTCAAATAGCCATTGTGAATAACAATGTAGTGCTCACTATATTATATTACATGTTCCCTTATTCTCAAATTATTTTTCCTTTGTTTAAATAATTCAGTTTTTCTTCTAATTTTTATATAATTTAATTATTAATATAATTTCACTCTAAACATTTTAAGAAGCATACTCGCACTAATATATATATATATATATATATATATATATATATATATATAATATGAAATAAATTAAAAATAAAATTTTATTTATTAAAAAAATTATAGTACTTTTTTTTCTCACAATTATATGTATATTTGTATAATCTTATTAGGTTTTAATACATTATAAATATTTAAGTTAATATATTAATACTATTTATTTATGATCAATGTTATTAAAACCTTTAATTCAAATATTGATATAATTTTTAATTATTTTGAATACTGTCCGTTTCTTTTTGTCAAAATTTATCATACGTGACTTATATATCAAATAAAATAAAAATATTTGTAGTAATTTAAGGGAAAAAAAATCAATATAAAAAAATGATTTGATGATTAAAAGAGATAACATTAATTAAATTAGTGTGAAATGTTTTAATAACATACAATATGAAAAACACCGATATATTAATTAGATATCGAATTTTATATAAGAATAACTAAAATAATTTGAATTTAATATTTATTTTTGGGTCAATAAATTACTATTATCATTAATATTTAGAATTTAAAAAACTTAACAAATGATATAAAAATTTAGAATAAAAAATTCATACCATTAATTTTTTATCTTGTTAAAAATATAATTGTAATTTTTCATCGTCTTTTTTCCTTAAATTTTCATAAATATCATTGTCTAATTTATCAATACATATTATAAATTTTAACAACAAAAAACTATTTAAAATAATTAAAAGAGATATTAATATTTAAATAAAAATAAAAAATAAAATATTTTAATAATAGGTGAAATAAATGATATTAATATATTAATTAATTTACCTGTATACTAATTACATCTTATTGTGTTAGTACCATATTTCGTACTATTTTTGTATTATGTTTGTACCCGTACTTGTGTTGGTAATAAGTTGATGTTTTCAGAAAAATATTAAATAGTTCAAATTATAAAATTATTAGCAAACTATATATTCCAAATTAAGCATTTATACTTTTGTTAAATTCCTGTTTGAGTCTCGTTTACATATGCATCATAAAAATGTGAAAAGATAAATCCTAAGTATATATCTGTAAATGAGATTCACCTTCCTCCGAACAACTGCGGCGTATTGCAAATTTGCAATGGTTAATTAATTTTAATTTATATTTAAAACTTTTTAAAAGACATACTTTTTACTTTATAAAATAATAATAATATATATATATATATACAATGTATTTTTAGATATATGAATAATATACATGTATTAGATAAAAAGTATTTAAAATGAAATTAAATCTATAAAAAAAAAATTAGATGTCAAGTTTACAAGACCCAACCCTCGGTGGGCTTGATAATTAGATTGTGGCGCACCATTCCATGTAACGTTAAACATGATTTATAATTTATTTCAAAATAAGATATTAGTGTAAGTGGTGATTTTAAAATTTTATTCTCAAACTAATTGAGTAATTTAAATATAATTGAAAAAGTAATTTTTTAAAAATCTTTTTTATCAATTTTTTCTTCTATCTTAATTTCTCTTTCCCTATCCTAAAAAGTTAAAGACAAAAAAATAAAAATAAAGAGACAATTTAAAATATGTAATATTTTTAAATTTTTAATAATATATTTAATTTAAAAAGTCTTTAGTATATTGACAAAAAATAAATATATATATATATATATAACAATTAATTATATAGTCTTTAGTATGTAAAAATTCAATAGAGTACATACACAATTAAGCTAGGAAGGTGTTGTTCCTATAATATAGATTCTCTATGAACATTTAGCCGGCCACTTCATAATTAAGCAGCTTCGTTTTGATCTCTCACTAACATCTATCTACCTACAGGATAGTCGTTTTCCATATTCTCGAAATGCATGCTTTAACTGAACTGAAAGATAATGAGCCCACAACCCACCCACCCACCTACCCACCTACCCACCCACCCACAATCTCATTTGATATATCCATTAATAAGTAGTGGTAAAGTGGTCCTTTGGGTTTTAAGGTTTACAAAATAATTGAATTTCGTCTTTCATGTAAATTAATAAATCATTTAGCTTTAAAGATTACAACTCAAAGGAGGTCTGAACCTAATGCCCTGTTGAGACTTCCGACCAGACAAGGATCTGAACAACACATGTATAGATCAGGTACCCCATAATCTGTACACCAAAAGATTTACCCGCCCAAAATCAATAAAATATATAGTTCCTTAATTTTAAAATATTCATTTCTATTTATCTTAATTTATTAATTAATTGATTTATATATTATCATCATTCTCTTTTGGCAATAGTGTGATAGCTGTGTAAAGCATTACTGGTCCAAAATGTCCAATTATCACTAAGGATTTGAAACTATATAAGATAAGTGATAAAAAAAAATATTATTTGTTTTTCATTTATATTTTGTTCAATAAAAATATTAGATATATTTTATTTCAGTTAAATATGTTTAAATTATTAAATTTATAACAATTCTTTAAGAAATTAAAATTCAAGATTCACACACAATTTGATTTAAATGGTGGGGATAATTAATACAGCCCTCTACAAATTCACCCCTGGTTTCAATGCATTAAATTTAATAGAAAATGACAAATTTTAACATTTAACAAATTAAGATTGAGATACACTAACCAACTTCATGCCATCACTCAAGTTTTTCCCTTATGGCAAAAAGGGTAAATTAAAAGTTTCAGAAAGAAATGTAAATGTAAATGAAAAATAAAAAATAAAGATCACTGGCAAAGACTAATTGATATATATATATATATATATATATTTTTTGGTTCAAATACTAGTTGATATCTATAAATAAATATAATATGTTAGGTGTAAAAAATACATATATAAATATAATATATCACCTCCTAATATAAAAATATAGTTACAAAGTTACGTCCCAAATTATGCATTCATCTTAAATGGTTTCTCTCTCCCATAGGTAGACTTTATTCCGATAGATTCTTCCCAATCAGGTAAAGCTTGCCTTGAATTGCTAGTTGCTACAGAAGCTGAGTCCAATTGTAGCTCTTGTCATTGTTATCTATATTTAACTTTATGGAATGAAGATCGCTTTCTAATAAGTCTTCTAATAAGATTGTTGAACTGCAAGCTCTAGTGCATAGGTGTAATGTGACAGTAGATTTTGTCAAGGAGAAGACAGACCTTGTCCAACCACTCCAAATGTCGAAGTAATGTACAAACACTCAAAGAAGGTCGGAGAAAATTTAGCATTGTGTACTTTCATCAAACACTTCTTGAGCAAAAGTAGCACTATATATAATCTTTAACAACCATAAAAACACCCAAAAGAGACCACCAAAAACATAGAAGTAATACAAGAAATGGCACCTAATACCTTTTCGTTCTTGCTAGTGCCAAGATCTTCTTTTTTATTTTATCTATTGGTTTTGATATATGACCAGTAGATATTACTAAACTAAATTATCAATTTCGAAGGAATCCAACACTTCACGGCGTAACATGCATGGTGATGAACTCTTTTAAACATAGAGTTTTATTGAAATCGACAGCGATATTGGAAGGAGAGAAGATCTTCACGCTTGTGATGTGTTGGTCAATGAGGTGAGGTGGGATTTGGAACTCGTCGAGCATATAAAGTGTTGAAAAAACAAGAAATAACTCTATACAAAAAAACTCTTATTATTTTTTTCATATTTTCATTACAATTGTATAGTTATTTATAAGAAAATTTTACTCCTTGATTTACTCTTTGAATTAAGCATCTCTTGATTTACTCCGTGAATTAATTATTCCTTGTTTTACTCATTGAATTAAGGATTCATTGTTTTATTTCTTGAATTAAGCTCCTTGTTTTGCTCCTTAAATTAAGCTCATTATTTTATTCCTTGAATTAAGAACTAATATCCAATACTCCCCCTCAAGCTGGATCCAAAAAGTTTATGGATCCAAGCTTGGACAAAAGTCGTTGAAACTAATGAGAAGCCAAGGGCTTGGTGAAGATGTCAGCTAGTTGGTTGAAGTTTCTTGTATAATGTGTGTGAATCACTTATGATTGGACTTGTTCACTAATGTAATGACAATCAACTTCAATGTGTTTCGTCCTCTCGTGAAACACTGGGTTTGATGCTATATGCATGGCTACCTGATTGTCACAAAATAAGGCCATAGGAAGAGTTGTAAGAACACCTAAATCACATAGAAGACCTTTAAGCCATATCAACTCACACGCAGTTGAAGCCATTGCACGATACTCAGTTTCGGCACTTGATCTGGCGATGACAGTTTGCTTCTTACTCTTCCATGTGACCAAGTTTCCACCGATAAATGTACAGTAGCCAGTGGTGGACTTGCGATCGATTGCATTCCCTGCCCAATCAACATTACAATACCCCATGATTTATGTGTTGTCATTCTTCTTCATGATGATACCACGACCCACTGATCCTTTTAAGTAGCGTAAGATCCTTTTAACAAGGGTCAAATGCTCAAGTGTCGGGGAGTGCATGAATTGGCTCACAATACTTACAGAATATGTGATGTCAGGTCTGGTGATTGTTAGGTAGATCAACTTACCAACCAGTCGTTGGTAATAACTTATATCCGTGAGGTGTGTGCCCTTCAAGCTAGGTTTGAGCTTGCTGCCAAGAGGGGTAATGGATGGTTTAGCATCACTCATGTTAGCTTCCTTGAGCAAATCTAGGACATATTTCCTTTGGTTAAGAAAGAGTCCCTTGTGCGAGGTTGCCATTTCTATACCAAGAAAGTACTTCAATATCCCAAGGTCTTTAATTGCAAACCTTTGTCTGAGGGACTATTTGAGGTTGAAAATCTCGTCAACATTATCACCTGTAATTATCAGATCATCTACATAAATCAGCACAACCAATTTTCCCATAGCTCCTGTGCGAACAAATAGTGAAGAATCGGCATTGCTGCTTTTGAAACCAACACTGGTGAGAACTGAGCTTAGTTTAGCATACCAAGCTTGTGGAGGCTATTTCAAACCATAAATGGATTTGTGCAATTTGCACACTAAATCCAGTTCATTGCTTTGAGGATGCCCGGGTGGCAATTTCATATAGACTTCTTCTTTGAGATCACCATGCAAGAATGCATTCTTCACATCCATTTGGTACATGGACCACCCCTTGTTTAAAGCCACAGATAGTAACACTCTTACTGTGTTCATTTGTTACATGTGTAAATGTTTCTTTGTAATCCACCTCGAATGTTTGAGTGAATCCCCGAGCCACCAATCTTGCTTTATACCTCTCAATTGATCCAACTGACTTGAATTTGAGCTTATGAATCCATTAGCAACCCACGACTTTCTTGCCTTTTGGAAGTTTGGTGATGCTCCATGTGTTGTGTTGATCTAGGGCTTTAAGTTCTTCTTGCATGACTTCCTTCCACACCTCTTGGCTATTGGCCTCATGAAATTTTTGAGGCTCACTGTAACTCGATATAGTGATGAGGAATGCGGCATGGGTTGGTGTCACTCTCTTATATGACACATAATTTGAGATGGGATGTGTGGGTTTGTAGGTGATAAAGTCTTGAAGTCTTGTGGAAGGTTTCCTAACACGCATTGGATTACGTCGTGGAGCAGGAAGAGTTATCTCACACTCGTTCACATCTTGTACCATATTGTGATGATCATCTTGATTATCGTCATCTTCATGCAGTGTACCATTAAGAAGAGACCCTTCATTGTTACTTTCAGTGATAGATGTATCAATGTTGACATGGTTGAGATCTTGTTGTTGTAGAGCCTCAAGTTCAATTCTTGGTAATGGAGACACATCCAAGATGTCATCCCCTTGACTTGTGATTTTATGTGACTTACTTAAAAAAAGGGTTAGTTTCATAAAATCGAACATCTTTAGACACAATTAATCTTCTAAGTTGGGGATCATAACACTTATATCCCTTTTGTGTAGATGGATAACCAAGAAAAATACATTTAATAGCTATAGGATCCAATTTATCTCGATGATGAGATTGAATATGTACAAAACAGATACAGCCAAAGACTCTAAGGTGTGAGAGGTTAATTTTCCTTCCTTTCATGACCTCTAGAGGAGACTTGAAATCCAAGATTCGGTTGAGTAATCTATTGATGTTGTAAGCAGTTGTCATAACCCCTTGCGACCAGAATCTCTTTGGTACATTTTGGTACATTCATTTGTAGCATTAATGCTATACTTTTTTCAAGTAAGTCTCGGTTTTTGCGTTCAACTACATCATTTTGTTGAGGTTTGCCAACACAACTTGTTTGATGCATAATGCATAAATGCTCAAATATTGTTTCATGATATGGGACATGTATTCGGTGCCATTGTCAGACCTTAAGGTTTGAATTTTAGAGGAGAAATGATTTTTAACAAGGTTATGAAAGTCCTTAAATACTTCCATAACTTCATTCTTAGACTTTAAAAGATATAACCATGTGACTCGAGAAAAATCATCAACAAAAATCACAAAATACTTATAACCATCAAAAGATTCATTAGTTCAAAACACTTACTAGCCCTAGACAAGGAAGAATTAAAAGCCAATCTAGTGGCCTTAGACAAGTGGCAAGTTTCACATGCAATTGCATCATTTCCTAAGTTTGAAAATAAAGTTGAAAAAATTGGTAGAGAATGGTGAGCTAAACTTTGATGCCACAATTGATTATCTTGGATAGGGTTAAACTTGGCTTGAAACCCTCTCGGATTGCTATTTGATATGCAATAGAGACCATCTAAGTAAAACCCTTCACCAATCGTCTTTTTGGTGGCACAATCCTGAAAAATGACATTGTGAGGAGAAAAAATGGCTAAGCAATTCAAGATATTTGTGATTTTTCCTACAGATAGAAGTTGGAAGGGAAAAGAAGGTACATATAAAACCGCCAACTCAATTTCATCTGACATTAATTTTATTTTTTCCTTTCCTAAAATCTTTACATTCTCACCATTTGCAATTGAAACTTGAGAAGGATTTGCTAATTTTTCAAACTTATGAGACTTTGACACATGGTTTGTCATATGATCTATGGCACTTGAATCTACAACCCAAAAATCATGCAACATATTTATTTTAAGAGCAGTTTTAAAGGCTTTTATGATACCTTGTATGTCCTCTTGTGATATGAGTTTTGTATCTGCCAAGAAACCTACAAACTTGCCTAGCAATGCTGTCGAGTTTCCTTCTTCTATGCTATCCACACAGTCAATTCTAGCTCCCCTGTCTTGCTTTGAAGATACAACATAAATTCATTCATAAGTTCAGCTGGATTCACTGTGCAGTTTTTGAATGGATCAGACCCATTAGAGGTAAAGGCAGAAGCATGATTTGCACGGTATGCAGTACTATTCATTTTCTGTAAACCCTTATCCTTTATAAAATTAGATTTTAATTCTGAATGTAGAATCCAACATGTGTCCTTAATGTGGCCCGTATAGTTGCAATGTTGACACTTCAAGTTTGGATGCTTCTCTTTGTACTTTCTCTCGTTAGTTAGATAGGCTCTTGCCTCAGGTGCACTAGCCATTGTATCCTTGTTCATGACTTTCCTCCTTATTCTTCATGTTGAATCGTCGTACATACATTGGTGAAGGAAGGAAGTTCAGTATTCATGAGTATGTGGCATCGTATATCTTCATATGTTGAATCGAGACTAGACAGAAGTTGAAATATCTTATCTTCTTCCGCTCTTTTTCGTAGCAGAGCTACATCGGTTGTATGAGGACGATATATTTCTAACTCATTCCACATGCTTTTCATGCTTCCTAAGAGTTGTACAAAAAGCTTACCATCTTGTTGCAGATTTAAGATGTCCTTCTTTAATTGAAAAACTCGTGCAGTATTGTTTTGACTGCCATACATTTCCTTGACCGTCTCCCATTGTTGGTATGCAGATTCAGAATAACTGAATATTTCAGCTAATTTACGTTCCATGGAATTTAAGAGCCATGACATAACCAGTTGATCTTTACTAAGCCAGGATTTATAGGTTGGTGAGGAAACATTAAGTACATCGATGCTTCCATTTATGAACCCCAACTTGGACCTTCCACCTAGAGCCAAAGACATTAATTTTGACCAAGGCAGGTAATTAAACTCATTCAATAAGACTGGGCTTAA
This sequence comes from Hippophae rhamnoides, assembly GCA_033030585.1. Taxonomy (NCBI): domain Eukaryota; kingdom Viridiplantae; phylum Streptophyta; class Magnoliopsida; order Rosales; family Elaeagnaceae; genus Hippophae; species Hippophae rhamnoides. The sequence continues at coordinate 55,437,371 of CM065433.1, read as the reverse complement.
TCTTTGATTTGGGTTGACAACCACCTCATTCATATTCATGAAGGAAAGCACCGATGAACTTTCAGCTTCTGATCCTAGCGGCTTGTCTTCCGTCATTTCAAAGATTGAAGATGCTAAGACAATAATAAAACAGAAGCAAGTTAATTTTCCTGCTCTGATACCATGTTGAAAAACAAGAAATAACTCTACACAAAAGAGCTCTTATTATTTTCTTCATATTTTCATTACAATTGTATAGCTATTTATAAGAAAATTTTACTCCTTCAATCACTCTTTGAATTAAGTATCCCTTGTTTTACTCCTTGAATTAAGGATTTCTTGTTTTATTCGTTGAATTAAGGATTCATTGTTTTATTCGTTGAATTAAGGATTCCTTGTTTTATTCGTTGAATTAAGGATTCCTTGTTTTATTCATTGAATTAAGGATTACTTGTTTTACTTCTTGAATTAAGGATTCCTTGTTTTATTCCTTGAATTAAGCTCCTTATTTTGCTCCTTGAATTAAGCTCCTTATTTTGCTCCTTGAATTAAGGTTCTTGTTTTATTCTTTGAATTAAAAACTAATATCTAATAAATTAAGGATTATTTGTTTTGGTCCTTGAATTAAGGTCCTTGTTTTATTACTTGAATTAAGAACTAATATTCAATACAAAGAGAGAGCCGTATTTGAGTTGTGTTCGAAGAGAGAGATTTTAACTCCATTTGTGGCTAATGCTTCTCGGATTTTGGAATGATAGTTTCTACTTCTGAGAGAAAAAAAAAGGGAGAGATGAGAAGAGTGATGTTTGGGTGGCCATTGATAGGTTTAGGAGCCTATTTACTACAACAAATGAGCCCAACTCTGTTTTGTAATATTAGGCGGCCTATACATGCATGCTCCTAAGACTCTCCTAATTAGCTCGCTCCTTCGTTCCTTTCTTCCCCACTCTTCCTCCATTTTCATAATCTCTCTATGTAATTGTAATCATAACACAAATAAAACACTGCTATTACTTTTAAATTTTGGTATTTTTTTATTAAATTAATGTTGTAATTTAAAGATAAAGTCCCTGTGTATACTCACCTATAGCATGAAACATACCCACATTTTAATAATAATTATGCTTACTTTTACTAATGATAGATATACGTCTCTTATAAATATACTAAAAACATGCCTACTTAAATCTGTCATTGTACAAATGTGTGCATGTGTATCTGAATATATAACTATTATTTAATTAAACATTAAATAATAATAAGTGTGTCCACTTTTATCAACACCACGGCCTCTTTGTGCTTATTAATCGGTTTTCACCCAACCAGGTTCTCCAGAATAATAACTAGAGCTCAAAAGCTACTATATATCCTTTAGCAGCCCATTTTATCTTCCCCAATACTACCACGTACAAGAAAACATCTGATGGGCCTCGTTAATATACATACAATCAAATTCAACGGTCCTGTTTTTTTATATAAATAATACGAAGAGTGCAATTTTCATTTTTATTGACGTTATATTATATGTTTTATTAATACGTTAGACATCTTTAAATCAAAATGATTAAAAATGTGTACATAATTCATTTTTACACTTATATTTGTCGTAGTTTATTTCCATATATATAATGAGATATTACGTAAATATATTATAATTATTTATCAAAATTATTATATTAATTCTTACTATAAAATATATATTGTTTCAAGCCTATAGATTTATAAATCATCCAACGTTCCACGAAAAGAGCCTTAATGATGTGTAACAACATCTTGGATGAGCGAGACAAGTTAATACCATATTCGTTGTGATATATTTCTAAATATTTGTTTAAGTAAACCAATCTAATTTAATATTAAAGAATATCATATTTTAAATATAACTTTGTTTAATTTTAAAATCAAATAAATGTAACATTAGGTGACGTTGTTTTTGAATCACTTTGATACCTATATTACATTTTAGTCCATTGAATTAACCAGTGTCACTTGAGATTCAAAAAATCATGTTTATGTAAGTATTATTTCATTTTAATATTTAATTCATTAATTAATTCATTTGTTATAATTGATTAATAATTATAATTATAATTTACAATAAATTATATCAACAATATTATAAACACCACAAAATTATAACATATAATAACTCTATCATATATCCAAAATATTTTCATGAATATAATATGATTAATGTTTTATTATTTAATATTAGTTATATTTAAGTATATTTATCACAATTTTTATTGATTAATAGATGTCTAAATAATCGGACAATATCTCATACGATTATTATACATCAATTATTGATATAGTATATAAATCATAATTTCATATTAATTATAAGTTTTTTATTTTCTTTTTGTTAATTTTTTAACACAATATACTATTTTGTTATGACTTAAAATTCTGGAGTAATATAGTATACAATCAAGCACATTCAACTTAAAATAAGGGAGAGTGGACGGCAATATTAATGCTAATATTCAATGGAGTGTAATATAGTATACAATCAATCACAACTTAAAATAAGGGAAAATGGACGACAATATTAATGCTAATATTCAATAGAGGTACTAAGTATAGTATAGGACGTATAATGTTAAAATGTATTTAAATTAATTAGTTTTAGGATATTCAAATTAATATTTATTAGTTTAATATTTTGATTTTCATTTGATAGATTAAGTTTAAGCTAAATTGTATCATAATCTCCGAATTTTAATTAAATGTATCCGTAAGTCTCAAAACTTTTAAATCCTATGATTTAGTCTAAAAATTTTAAAATTCCACACATAAGTCTTAGTTTAATTTCTAAAATACATATTCATGAATCAAAAATTTAGAATTTTTATATGACATTTAAAAGTTTAGATACTAAATCATATAACTAAAAATTTTAGAGATCTTGTGTGAAGTTTTAAAAGTTTTAAAATCAGTTTGTACTTTTTAAAAATTCAAAAACTTACGTGTGAATTTAGTTAAAATTTGAATACCATTAATGTACTTCAACCTTAAATTTATTGTAAATATGAATATTAATTTAAATATTCCTATGATAAAGTTAGATGTTTTGTGTCACTACTAATGTTATTTTTTATTATAAACGAAGGTTCGGTAAAACAAAATAACTAAAATTTATCATAAAAAAAATAATATTTTCCTTCAATTTTTTTTAAATGGTTAAATATAAAAATGATGGAGCCCAAAAATTTACATTAGTTCTTGAAAATTGGTGAAAATAATTTCTCCAATGTTTCATAAATGACAAAAAAAAATTATACGAATTTTTAAAAATATTTAATCATTTTTTAAAGAAATCGGCAAAAAAATTTCTATGCTCTTATTTCATTGATTATCTTAAATCGATAAAAACCTTTTGTTTTAGCCGGTTTAAAATCGATTATATCAATCTTTTTTGTATTAGTGCAAGTAGCAACATAGGAAAGAGTAGGGATGAAAATGTCGACGTTGTTGCTACATCATCGTGACAAATATTTTTTTTATACATATCGATATCGAAATACGATATTCATATCTTTTTGCTAAATTGTTGTGAAAATATTGATAATATTGATAAATTATCGTTGTCACTGAAAGCTTATAAATTACGGACCTAATTAACCTAGAAGGGGTAAATAAGTTATTTTTAATTTTTATCAATTTATAATTTAATAATATAAACAAAGTGGTCAGGCATACAATCGCGTGTAAGAATAAAGTGCATAAATAAAATAATAACATATTATATTTTTAGGTGGAAACAACCTAGGCTATAACCATGACTTAAGAGTAAAACCAACGGTTTATTAGACCACCAAACTTTCCATTATGAAAAACAAATATTCAAGTACAAACTTGGTCTTATACTACCCCCTCAATGATACTACCCCAATCTACCTTACTTATGAGTCACTACTCTATTTTCATAGTTTTCAATATTAGCATAAGTAGTTTCTAGATCAACGTTCTAATAAGCTCTCCGTCAATCAGATATGTTTATAAATCAACTGCAAAAGAGTTAACACAAAAAACACAAGTACTCGTGTGTTTTCTAAAATGAATTTTATAATGAATAATTCTAACTAGATGATTCAAAATATGTCACTTAAATCAAATTAATTAGCAAATACTATAACAAAAATATTAAACATAAAAAAAGAAAGAAGAAGTTATAAGAACATATGATCAAAATATCATAAACTTATTAGGCTTATTAATCAATCAAACATAACCACCAATATTTGATAGATTAACTAAATAAAAAGCCTAAAGAATTATGATCATATATTTGCAAAATAAGATTGAGAAATTAAGAAGAAGAAAATAATACTCTTATGTGGTTAATTAAAACAAGGAGTAATGAGTTTTATTTATAGAAAAAGTTAAACCCTTAATCCTATGTAATTGATAAATATTTTTTCTATTACAAATAGTATTAGTCACACTCACTAACGAGGAATACTCTTATGTAATTGAAAATATATTTTATATTACAAATATGATTAATAACACTCACTAATTAAGAAGACTTTTATTTAAAGATAAATTATTTTAAAGTATATTTATTAATCATGAAAACTCTTATTTAAAAAAGAGTTTTTTTAAAGTGTATTTTATGTTATCTTTTAGTCTATAATTTAACCTATATCTTATATAATATTTTAGCATATATCTTATTTTATATTTTAGCAACAAAAATAATTTCATATTTATGAATATGTGTTATTAAATGCATTATTGCAATCCTATGTATTATAGTTACAACAGATATACTTGAAGTATGATTATTTGAAATTCTAATGTTTTTTTGACTTTGTTTGATAGACTTGATAGGAAACTTAAAAATGAGTTTACACGTAAATGTTTTATCAATGAAAATAACTAATACTTATAATCCTTACGGTTGATATAATGTCGCTTAAATGTTTTTTTTGCTAAAATGTTCTGGATGTTATGGTTATTTATTGTCGTTAAAATGTCGCCAAAATGTTGAACAAAATATAAAAAATATCAATTCTTGATTTTTTTTCTTTAAGAGTAATCATTTCAATTCAATTTTTTATTCTTTTATCTTTTTTTTAGCTTGTTTGATATATATATATATAAATACTTTTAAAAATAAATAATTTATGAAATTTATTTTTATACTGTTGAGATTTATTTATTTTTAGTAATAACAATTAAATAATCTATTTAATTATTTCAAACATTTTAACTACTTATTATACAATATTTAATAAAAATATATATTTTATTATACAATATTTAATTAATTAATCGACTTATTTATTAATATAAATATTTTATGTATTTAAAAATATATATATTAAATAAAAAATTAATTTAAAATATAAATAATTGATTATTTTAATATTTTATAATTTATTTTTTATAAGATTTTCATAGTTTTCTTGATCATTTGTAAAATTTCTATCGATAATGGTATCTACGTGAAAATTATATTTAAACGTATATATTTCAAGATTTGAAAAAGAAAACTATCTCCACAATTTAGACAAAAAGAAAATTAGCCAACGTTCATTTTGGTTTCTAAGTTACTTCTAGTTTATTATTTTATATTTTTTACTAATAATTTATTAATGTATGCTTAAATTTTTTTATTAATTTGATATTTTCATTAACAAAATTATTAACCTTGGACTGAAAACTTCACATACTTATCACGTGATAAATAGTACAAATATTTTTGACATTTTTAAAATTATCCAAAAATAAAAAAAATAAAAAACATAAACTAAAAAGTTGAAAATAATTTGAACGTAAGTTTAGTAAAAAAGCACATTTTTATTTTTATTTTACAAGGAGATGATAAAAGTTAACATCAACTCTCAGTTAGTAGTTGAAAACAACGTATTTACTCGAATAATGAATCTTAGGTTAGTTAACAATTCATATTTTTGTACAGTAGCTTCTAAAAATGGATACCCAAAAAAATAAATTCTTTCTAAAGTTTGAACATTATTTTATTTAGTCAATTTGTTTTTAATTTATTCCGGTACTTGTTTTTTGTTTTGTTTTGTTTTGTTTTATTATTATTTTTAAATCTCAAAATAGCAATTCCTTTCGATTAGTCAAAATAATCGCTTGCAACTAAGACTTAATTAATGTAATGATTTCTGCTAATAAGACACTCCTACTGTAAAACTAGATTAAAAAACTAAAAAAAAATATTAAATTTATTATAATAAAAATAATATAAGATAATATTAAAAGAATTTTAATTTAATAATGTTTAATATTAAATATATTTAATTAAATGATATATTAATTTTTTTTAATAATAAAATTATACTATATAAATATAAAGTAGAGTATATTATTTTTATGTTTATAAATTTTAAAAATATTATTTTTATTATTTTTTAAATAAATTATCAAATAATCGTATTATTTTTTATTAATTTATAATTTAACACAATTCATTATTATTAGTTAATTATATATATATATATATATAAAATAATCCAATAACAATAGGCAGCAGTCCATCCAAATTGGTATAACCTTGCTGTCCTAAAACAGCTTGTTGTTCATTCCCCCAAAATCAAAATGCAAAGTAGACAACAAACTCCGCTCAATTAAAATTATTATTAAGAGCTCATCCTTCAGTCTCCTTCAAGTGTAACAAGTTAATTAACACCGACACCTCATATTCCGAGTTCCGACTCTCCATTTTTATGCGAATCCATCTTCTTCTTTGCTCCAATGGCTTCGATTGCTTTCAACTCAGGCTTTGCTTTGCTTTGCGGTGCTCAAAGCAACGCCTTTCATAACTTCTCGATTCCTTCCTCAAATTTGTTGAGATTAAAGCGCGATTCAACAATTTGTTGTTCGTTGATGCGGTACGTTGGTGGTGTCGGAGTTCCGCGCGCGGCTTTGGAGGTAATGGTTGATGATCCAGAGACTGAGCCAGAAGAGAAGGGAAAAGAAAACAACAGGGTTCTGAGGGTGGGACTTGTTTGTGGAGGTCCTTCTGCTGAGCGTGGTATTTCTCTCAACTCCGTAAGATCGGTTCTCGATCATATCCAGGTATTATATTAGAATTCGTGTATTACTTATTGCTTGTACTTCCTTTTTTTTTTTTAATAGAACTGAATGCTTGTACTTGAAAATCATTCGATTTCTTCAATGTTAATAAGGATAAACCACTTTTTTGGGTTAAAAAATAAATAAATCTACCATTACCGTACACAAAAATAAAAATGTACAAATAATACAAACCAAATGAATAAAAGAATAAAATATTGATATGCATTGTGGTTACTCTTTTTTTCCTAGTCCAGTATACTTAAAAGAATATAATAATAAAATATTTAATATATATTAAACTTAATAAATTATGGATGTAATATAATACCAAATATTGAATATATATCGATGTCATCTACGAAATAACCAATTCAAATTTAACAATTGCAGTGGCTCATTCACGATGATAATGATAAATAATGAATTAAGATTGTAATAGTTTAATTGAGAGAGAGAGAGTAACACCAAGGATCAAGATCGAGAAAAATAAAGTAAGTTATATTAAGTCGGTTATAAAAAGAGCAATGAAAAATCGAGGAGAAGGAATTGAAAGACAAAGAAATAAAAGGAAGAAATCGTGGGTGGGTCATAAAGGTTTTGAATTTATTTTATTTCTTAATCTTTATTTTATGGGAAAATTACTATAGAATCCTTTAAGGTTATTTAAAACTACAAAAATATATTTTTAAGTTTTTTTTATCAGTAAGTTTGAAAAATTGGTAATTATATTCATTCTACTATTATTTATTATAATATCCTGTCTTGAATTTCATTTTTATTGATTTTATTGCAAATAATTGTCTTGACGAATTAAGAAATAGTTACAAGAATTATTATAATTGTTAATTTTTAAATCTATAAGATCTTTTTGTAATTTACTCTTATTTTATTAGGTTAGTTATTTTTTTATTTGTTTAAAATATAGCTTTTTATCAACTATTTTATTAATTCATTTTTTCTTTATAATATAAGAAGAAGAAGAAGATTGTCTATTATTTTTTAATCAATGAGGATTGAAATGGAGTTTAGTGATATTATTTTTAAAATGTGGACTTATTTTATATTTGAGAAAAGCCTGAGGTTGTTTTGATATTCACCCAAATAAACATATATTCAATATTTTTATACATTTTTAACATATTTTAATTTAATTTTTTTAATATAAGTAAACTTATGTTCAATTAATAAATAAAATTAGAAGGAGTATTCAATTAGGATTTGAAGGGACTCTAATTTTTAAATTCTAAAAATTCTACAGATTAATTTTAATAGATTTTTCAAGACTTCAATTTATACTTTATTAAAATTTTAAAAACTATATATATATAAGTTTAAATAGTATTTGTACGATTTTTTTTCATAAATTTTTATAACCTTTGAGGGACTTTTATAAAATTTAATACATTTTTTTTTTTTTGCATATTTACGCCTTTTCACTATACTCTTAATTATTTTATAACTTTTTAATAAACTCTTTATAATTATTAAAAATACTTAATATATTATTGTATATTTTATTTAAATTTTTTAACAAAACCTATATTATTCTTTAAACTATGAAAATATATAGAGTTTTTATAAAAACAAAACATGATTTATTTATTTAAATCGGGAGACGTGCCCAACTTAGATTATGGGAAAAGTTAGTACGTGAGATTTTTAGTCCTGATAGCTATTATAAAAATTATATTAAGAAAATTATTATTAGTATGTGAGAATTATTTAAAAAAAAATTATTTAATTATAAATTAATTTATGTTTTATGAATACTTGAGTTCTTGATAATTTTATTTGATGCTATTAAAAAAAGTTACATTTTTGGGCGGGTGGTTAAGTTTAATAAATAGATAAAAAAGACTTTAGAATGAGGAAAAAAAAGAAAGAAAGAGAGGGGAAAAAGAATGAAATAAAATAAAAAAGAAAAAAAAAGAGTTAAAAAAAAAGTCTTCATAAATAAATCTCATGTAAAGAGATGTTATTTGTGGTAGGCTTTATTTATACATGAAAAACATTTAAAATTCTCAAAAATCTCTAATTAAGTGAAGTTTTTAAAAGTTATTGACATTTTGAATACTTTAATACTTTTGTAAATTTTTAAAAGTAGTAATTGAATATACCTAAATTTGTAGACTTTTATAAATTCTTAAAAAATATTAAAAAAATTTAATTGAATACATATTAACTTTTATAAATTTTTAGAAAGTCTTAAATGAATGCAGCTAAACTTTTAAAATTCATTAAATTCTAATAAATTATTATTTGAATACAAGTTTGTCATTGAACACTTTTTGACTTAAAATACTGCATAAATGTCAGGACTATTAACTGTTTTCTTCCTCTTCGTGACAGGGTGATGACTTGCATGTGAGCTGCTATTACATAGATTGCAACCTTAATGCGTTTGCAATATCCCCTGCTCAGGTTTTGAACGACGATTGTTGTTTCAGTGTTTAGTCTTATACCTGCTATTTGGTTTACTTTTCGAACCTCCAGTTATTCAAATGAAAAAAAGGACGCTTTTCCATTGCAAAAAGCTAATAAGGTACTGTTAATTTGCAAACCGGCTGGAATGTGGTAATACAAACTGAATTAGATCAGGATTTAGGATTGATTGCATTTGCTGGATTAGGTCTTTTATCTCATTTACTTCATGAATATTTTGGAGTTTTATTGTCTCGATTCCAAATGTATGTGACAAGTCTTGTGTGTATTCTTAGTTTCTTAATATAAATACATTGTTGAGGCTATTCATATTATGGAATGCAAAGATCAGTCAATATTCTGTTTGATATCCTCCACTTTTTGGTTCAACTAGAGCAGGCGGAGCAAATTCAGACAATGACCTTGAGGCTTTTGGAATTTTTTCTAGGAGCTTTGAAGAATGTCATTTTCATTTTAAGACCCCAAAAAGTTTTTTTCTCAATTTAGGACTCTTAATAAGTTCTTAACCTATTATTATCGGTTTTATGTTTTTATTTTTTTTCTTTGTACACAATTTGTTCTACTGTATACATGTATAGCACTGTTATATAGGTATGTAGGGATTAAAAAATGGGTTAAAACAGGTTAATAAAGATCAATGACTTACTAAGGGTCCTAAATTAAGAAAAAAAACATTTTTGGGGTCTTAAAATGAAAATGATAAACTCTAGAAGTCATGCATAGATGAAATCCCTTTTCAGATTTGGTTTAAACTTCACCCGCGTATCTTGCACTTTCAAATGGGGGTTTATTGGGACTCTTTCATTATTTTGCTTTAATATTCTTGTTATTGACTCTTTTTTAGCCCTACTTGTACATTTAATTTGAGCGTTTGCTTTATGCAAAAAAATAAAAAATAATAGACCTGATTTTGCCTATTTATTTTTCTTCTCTATCTCATTACAGGTGTACTCAAACACTCCAGCAGATTTTGATTTTAAACTTGAAAGGTATAATATTTGAGTGTTTTTGAGTTTGGAATTTATGTTTGTACTTTTGCCAGAAATTTAAGATGGATAATTCTGCATCTGTAGCCTTGCCCAAGGTTTCCAGTCTTTGTCTCACTTTGCAGAGCACCTCTCTGTCTCTGTGGACATAGTATTTCCAGTAATACATGGTAAATTTGGTGAAGATGGTGGCATCCAGGTGCTCTTGAAGCATATATTATTGCTATTGATAACAATGGAGAATATTATTGTTTTAATTTCCTTCTGAAGAGTATAAAATGAGAGCATTCTATGTGGTGTTTCAGGACCTGTTGGAAAAATATAATGTTCCATTTGTTGGAACCAGATCAAATGAGTGTCGTCAAGCATTTGATAAAGTAAGAGGAAAAGTTGCTTATGTTTCAGTCTAATTAGTAAAAAAAGTTCTTGTAACTTTCTCAGATACAATGTATCATCATTATTTGAGCTGTAGGTTTAATAAGGGTCCTTTACACATCCTTAGTTCATTGCATTTGTTCTACAAACATGAATTTTTAACTGACCAAGGTTCATTATTTGAGCAAGTTCTAAGAATTTCTTTCCGTGCAAAAACCACTTAACATTTGACTTGGCGGCAGTACAATGCCTCAGTGGAGCTCAGGAAACATGGATTTGTGACAGTACCTAGTTTTTTAGTTCAGGTACGTTCTTAAGTTATCATTCTTCTTGTTTTACCATGTTTTTTTTTTTTTACCATTTTCTTTGTCTGTTAGTCTTGGTACCTAGGTATTCTTAAATGTTTGTTACACTTTTCTCAAATTTTACTCAATAAGCTCTCGTTGTGACAGAGAAATGAAGAAAAAGAATCTGAACTGTTGGAGTGGTTCATAAAAAATCAATTAGATCCAAACTTTGGGAAAGTTGTGGTAAGACTGTATGTTTTGAGTCTAATGAGCAAGACAAACCACATTTAAGCTAGTTTATTTGACCTGGTCTAATATAAAGTCTCTATATTATTAATTTTAGGTAAAACCAGCACGGGCTGGGTCAAGCATTGGTGTTAACGTTGGATATGGTCTGACTGATTCTCTTGAGAAGGCTAATGCAATTATTTTAGAGGTATTTATTGTCTTGTGATTTTTAGTTTTTAAGTTTACCTATATTCATTTAGGTTATGTCTTCTTGACAATAATATGAATAGTAATATGAATAATTCATAGTATTCTTGTGTTTAGTTTTACTATTAATCTTAAATAAAATGTAAAGCATTCTAATAATAAAAAGAATTCTCATTCCTCCCATACGCCGTAAGAATATGCTAGAACCTTCTATTTTCCTTACACATTTATATAATTATTTATCAAATTTTTAATCATTTTATCTCATTTAAAAATAAAAATAAAAATTTTAATTTTACTTCGTTTATAATTTTATAAATTTTATTTTGTTATTTATCATTATTTTGATTACACTGTTCAAACAAATATAGTAATAACAATATATTTTTACTGCAATCAATTCTTATTATCATCCTAATACTAAGTATTTTTATTAACAAAATTTCATCCATTCAAAAGGACAAGTAAGTGATGCAATGTAAGTGATTGTAGAAAAATGGGCTCAAAAAGTAAAATCATGGAATGAAAATTGAAAAAACAAATAAAATGACAATCTTTTTTATGATGAAATCATGACCTCATCAAGTTTCTTGTGACTCTACATTTGATAGGGAATTGATGATAAAGTGCTTATCGAACTATATCTTGAAGGAGGGAGTGAGTTCACAGCAATTATCCTTGATGTGGGCTCTGCTTCAGAATGTCATCCTGTTGTTTTGCTGCCAACAGAAGTACGATCTTACGAGTTCTTAACATTGCCTTTGCTTAGTTCATTGTAAAGAGAAATTCTCCCTTTCTCCTAAAAAAGAAAAAAAAACCTACAAACCACTATTTTTGAGCTTGTTTTATCTTTCGCACACCACACTATTTAGCTAGGAGTGTCAAATGGGCTGGCACGGCATGCCACGACCCATTAAATACGAGGCCCATTGGGCCAACGGGCTGGCATGTTAAAAATTAGACACGGCATGGCACGGCCTATAACGGGTTGAGCTGTGTCAACACGCTAGCCCGAAATTAAATTATATATAAATATATATTAAATATATAAATATATCTATATATTACCAAAAGTGAGCATAGGTCAGTGGATGGATAGAGTTAACATTGGTACATGATAGATGAGGAGTTTGACTCACACTACCAACATTTTTTCCAAATAATGAGCTAAACGGGCCATGGGTTAGCATGGTCTGCTAGCAAATGGGCAACGGACTGGCATGGCATGCTAATTCACGTGCACGGCCTCTTTGACACCTCTATATTTGGCTTAAAGGATGTAAACTGCATTTCGAGTACAGTTGGACTAGAATGTTAAAAAACAAAATTATTTGATATGCCTGTAGGAATCATTTTCATATACAACTAATCATCATGAGATTGAAGTTATGTTTCCCTGTTGTTATTTTTTTACATTATTTTGGAAAATAACATCATTTCAATAACAAGGTGGAGCTCCAATTTCGTGGTAGTAATGATGTAATAGAGAAGGATGCAATTTTCAATTACAGAAGGAAGTATCTTCCAACACAGCAGGTAGAGTTGTGTGTCTTTTCATGCACATGCATATGAAATGTGTCACAGACACTTAAGATTGCTATATTTAAATACATATTCCTATGTGCACATATGTGTTGGGATGCTTCTGTTGCTTGAGCATCTGCATGCATCCATGAACGTACACACGTTTAAGTTTTCTATGAATAAAGGAAGCACATGAACATTTACTAGCAGTTCTTCCACCACTTATATGTTCTTTATTCATATCATTTTGCCCCGAATTATCTTTCTAATTTCTGCAGTCTCTTCATACCAACAGGTTGCTTACCATACTCCACCTCGTTTTCCTATAGATGTTATTGAAACCATTCGAGAAGGAGCTTCTCTGTTATTCCAAAAGCTTGGCCTGCGTGATTTTGCACGAATTGATGGATGGTTTTTACCAGATTCCATTCGTATATCATCATCGTCAAAGAGCGAATTTGGGAGGACTGAATTGGGTACTATAGTTTTCACTGACATTAACCTGGTAAGAAGGATTTCTATTAATATTAATCGCATTATTTAAAGTTTTGATTCTTCCCAAATTTCCGCACAATGCTTTTTACATGTTTCAGATTAGTGGGATGGAGCAGACCAGCTTTTTGTTTCAACAGGCCTCAAAGGTACTTCCAAATTTATCCAACTGTTATACTCTAATATCTAGATCATATAGCTAACTGAAAATGGCAGTTTTTATTGTGCTTCTCTTTTATGTCACTTGTGTCTTTTCCTTTTGTGCCACTACTTTGCCTTGAAAATTATTTTGATATCCAGGTTGGCTTTTCTCATTTGAACATCCTCCGGAGCATAATATACCGCGCTTGCACACGATTTCCCAAGCTTGCATCATTAAGTAGTGTATCAGGTCATTTGCATAGATCAGAAACCTCGCTGCTTAATGAGACCCTATCCAAACAAGAAGGCATTCACAAAGTCTTTGTCATTTTTGGAGGAGACACATCAGAGCGGCAAGTATCTCTTATGAGTGGTACAAATGTTTGGCTCAATCTGCAAGCCTTTGATGATGTAGGTATCAGTTATATGTAGTTATTTGAATATTTCTTCATATAGTAACCGTTATATTTTGTAGTAGCTGATATTGACAATTTTGGTGATTGTAGCTCAAAGTAACTCCATGTTTGCTAGCCCCTGCTTTTGGAAAATCATCAAGTTTGGATTTAGATGAAAAGGATCTTCATGAGAACTCCAGAACAGTTTGGTCATTGCCGTGAGTCTAACTCTCTCTGCCAGGGACCTTTAAATAAGAAACATCTGAAATATAGATCTCATCCTTCTTTCTTTGTCTTCTGCTATTCTAAATGCACATTCAAATAGTCTCTATTTTTATATATAAAGTTCATTTAAGCTCCTATTGTGTAACGATAACGATATTGTGACAATAAAAGTGCATGAAATATCCATTTCGTCATATTATTAATTACACTTTAGTGCCACTATTATTTGATAAAATTGTCATTAATAAAATATTTCATTCACTTGTATTTCTTGATGCAAATCCCCTTTCTTGCTGTCTGCAGTTATTCTCTTGTTCTAAGGCACACGACAGAGGAAGTTCTTGCTGCATGTATAGAAGCAATGGAACCATCGCGAGCTTCATTGACTTCTCAATTACGCAACATAGTGATTAATGATCTCATGGAAGGTCTAAAGGTGCACAGTTGGTTCACAGGTTTTGATATTATTGATGAAACACCCATGAGATTTTCTTTGGAGCAGTGGATCGACCTAGCAAAGGAAGTGCAGGCCACAGTGTTCATTGCAGGTATATTTTTCAGCCATTTATCATTTCCCCCCTTTTCCTATTGACTGGATACATACACCTTTTATCCTCTATATATTCAACTCAACAACTAGCTTGTGATAGATAGTTTTGGCGCTTGAGAGACTTTCGAGCATATAACTCTTTATGTGTGTGTACAGATATAGTCATTTATGCACCTTGCTTTAACTCAGATATTGTTTATAGCTCCAAAACCTTTTTAGGCTTATAATAACTTTGTTTTTCTTCTGCTACCTAGAACCATCTAGTTGATGTAGCAGCAAATTTATGCATTTTACCTTCAAGCTGGGAAGTCCTACTTGTCACAAAGTTGTTTTATTGGATTTTATGCAGAAATTAACGTAGAACTTAATTAGATCTTGACCCCCTGGGCCGGGTTGTTCAACCCCCTACTTATTATAACCAATAAATGCCATCCTTGGCCAAAGGGCACTACAGTATGCTTTTTTTATTTTCTTGATTTTTTTTTTCTTATTCCTCATAAATGAATAATATATTTAATTTTTATGAATTGTATGTAAGCTGACATTTAAATTTGCATTTTAATTATTATAATCTTGGATTATGTGTTCCCTCAACCTGCAATATCTTGTCTTCAATAGATATTTGAGACAGAAATGGGGCACTGGGAGTATGATTCATATTGCTATTAAGAATAGGACTATGGAATCTGGGTTGTGTATTAATGAGGCGTATTTAATGTTTTCTATAGTACATGGAGGCATTGGGGAAGATGGGACGCTTCAGTCATTGTTGGAGGCCAAGGGTGTTCCATACACAGGTTTTTCATTTCCAATACTTAATCACAAATGCTCCTTGCTTTAATTTCTTCTGTACTAACATCTATCTTGCACTTTACCAATGTGAAGGCCCTGGTGTAATCGCTTCAAAGACATGCATGGACAAAGTGGCGACATCTCTTTCTCTTAACCATGTATGGCTATTCATTAATCTGCACCTGTACTATATCCCAATTTCTTCTGCACCTTTTCTTTATGATTTTATATATTTCACCCCACGATGAAGTATTATTGTATGAACAGCTTGCTGACTTAGGAATTCTTACCATAAGTAAAAATGTGAAGAAGAAAGAGGAACTATTAAGGATGCCAGCACTAAATATATGGCATGACTTGACGTCAAAGCTCCAATGTGAAACTTTGTGTGTTAAGCCAGCTAGAGATGGGTGCTCCACTGGGGTTGCAAGACTATGGTAGGTTTACATCTTGGTTAATGCTGTTTCATGCGCTAATGAAACAAGGAACACTAGCAAAGTCATGATTTATTTAAGTTCCCTATTACCCCAATAATCTAGTGATAAATGTGGTTCCCTTGACTTGAGGTTGCGAGTTGGAGCCTCAAAATGATTTATTTGAGTTGATCTCGTCATAATAATTCATACAGGAAACTTTGTTACACTATTTTCATTCAGTTTTTCTTTCTTATTTTTTTCCATCCTTGATTTTTATCAGCTGTGCTCAAGACCTCTTGGTGTATCTAAAAGCATTAGAGGATTGTCTTTTAAGGATTCCTCCTAATAGTTTCTCAAAGGTATATTATCAATCTTTTCACTTATTTTGAATTGCTTTTTTGTCGTTGCTGATTTCTTTCAAAATTCTCGATTCACTCTTATATTTGGTTTCTGTTCATGGAACAAGTGATACGCCATCACCATCTTATGTGGTTGATATCTTCAGGCACATGGAATGATTGAGATGCCTAATCCTCCTCCAGAGTTATTAATCTTTGAACCTTTTGTTAAGACTGATGAGATAAGTTTTTCATCTGATTCCTCTGAAGATGGGCATTGCCTCAGGTGGAAAGGACAGAGTAGGTGGGTAGAAGTAACAGTTGGTGTTATAGGAAAGCGTGGATCAATGCACTCAATGAGTCCTAGTATAACTGTCAAAGAAACTGGTGATATATTATCACTTGAGGAGAAATTCCAAGGTGGTTCTTATCCCCTGAATATTATGAGTTACTTTTTAAGTTTTAAATTTTAAGCAAATGCTCCAAAGATAATAAAATTGGGTGCATTCATAAGGTTTAAGTAAATTTTCAAAGTGAAAAGGGCTTCTGAATATTCTTGCATCAAAATATTGTTTTAAATGTTATTATTTTGATTCTTTTATTTTCTAATTCTTTTTTGAGTTAAGCTTTATCTGCCGTATATCTCTTGACAGGTGGAACTGGCATAAATCTGACTCCACCTCCATTGTCAATTATTAGGTTTGTTAAGAAACAGCTTGTTATACCACTAAGCTAATAATTTAGATGGTATTTGTCACTAATATGGTTTTGAAGTCACGGGATCATATATTCCCATGTCACTAATATTGTGGACAATGTCCTTATGTTTCTTCTGATTCAGGGATGAGGCCTTAAAGAAATGTAAACAGCATATTGAACTTATTGCAAACACTCTGCAACTAGAGGGATTTTCAAGAATTGATGCATTTGTGAATGTTGACAGTGGAGAGGTATGACTCCATTGATAAATATATTCCCATGATTAACAACGGCCAAGATTTAAGATTTTTCTCCCTTTTTTGTATCTTTTTTTCCTTTTTCTTTTCTTTACTTCAATCGCCATTTTGACATAACATACTTAGGGCAATTTATGAAATTTAAACAATCTTGACTTAGAGGTAGTGTTTTTCCTCATTGCATGCATGATGGCAAGGCTAACATAGTTAGGGGATGGGTGTGTCCCATCTTCTGAGACTATCTTACAATAATTCCATTTTCCACCCTTTAATGAGAAAGAAAACTTTTGAGTTACTTTCTTTTTAGAATGGAAAGTGGTTAAGTATCAACCATGGTTAGCAAAAAACCATGGTTGTTGACCACTTCTGTTATGGTTTTCAAGAAGCTAGATTATTCATTCCAATTTGTTCATTTTATAGTTCCACTGTGAATTTTAACAGGTGCTGATTATAGAGGTTAATACTGTACCCGGCATGACACCTTCCACAGTTCTGATTCATCAGGTAAATATCAATATTCCTATAATGTTTTTGGAACTAACTCATCTGTCCCACCTTCGGTATTCCATTGCATATAACACCAATCGTGTGATGTCGTGTTAGTGTTTTTTAAACAGTTAAAACCTGTCACTTTTCACTCCTTTTAAGATTTGTCTATAATCTATCTCCTAAAATAACATACATGGCACCACACATAATTGGTGGTCCATACTTCATAGAATAAACACTTTAAATGGGGCAGAGAACTTTGGTCCATTTTTGTTGGTATTACTGGTAACGGACATGATTTGGTATCACATAAAGATTAAATTGGCAAAGACATTATACAGTCTCTGGAAGGAAAATTTTGATATTTGTATTATAGTAAACCTAAACTCTTTAGCTAAAAAGGAGAATTTTATTGGTAATCACTAATCAGAAATTACTTTTCAATACAAATGTGCTGGTTTCTAAAGATATGTATTTGTCAAAAATGGTCGAGAGAAAATAAAACACGATGAATTTAGGAAAGGAATGCAAGCCATGAAATAAATAATAATAATAAGATGATGATGATGATGATAGTTTTGTACAAATGCTCTCCAAAAGATAGTTTTGTACAAATACGAGATACTTGCGCGAAGATGTTATTTGTTCTCTCATCTTGACGTAATAAATATCCCGTGCCCAGGAAAGCAGTACTTCCTGCTGAGTTTTAACTGGCTGGACAAATGATATTAAGAAAGTCTATATATCTTAAGCTTTAGATACTTTAATTGAGATTACGATGGATTTTTGATATATTGTATTATGCATGCATCTCAGGCATTAGCAGAGAACCCTCCCCTGTATCCTCACCAATTCTTTCGTACACTGCTTGATTTGGCATCAGAGAGATCCATGTAATAATGTAAATTTATCTTTTACTATGTTGGACTTATCATATCCTCTGTAAATCTTCGGTTATTGTTGATTACTTTCCCTGCAGAATGCATTTACACTGTGAATCTTCCCCATCTCATATAGACAAAATGGAACAGAGATCTTAAATTTTTTTTGCCATTATCTATATCTGTCGATATTTTCTTTTTGTTATTCCACTCCCATTGATATTCTGCTGTTAGTTGCAAATTAGTAAATGAGACCAAATAAAAATAATATTATTTATACAAAAAGCAAGAAAAAGTTTTTGACAGAGGTTAAATTATAAAAATTATAAATTAAATATAAAATGATAAGTTAACGTTATTTATACAAAAAGCAACAACGATAACGTTATTTGCACGTTCTCATTGTTAAGTGTCAACTTATCATTTTATATTTAATTTTATAATTTTTATAATTTAAAATAAAACCTCAAAGTACTCACGAGGGGAATCAAACTTCAGATGCGAAGGATATATCACTACTGTTGTTTGTTGTTAGAGATGTAAATTGGTTATTTTATTTTATATTTCTCTTTAATAGATTTATATTACAATATTATCTCATTTAGATTGTAGTTATAATAGACATAATTTTAAATATATGTATTGTTTTTCTTATTAAATTTATATAATATTTTTATATTATTGTTTCATTTATGTAATAAAATATCTCAATTAGTATGATCTTATTACTATTTCGTCTTATTAAAAAAATAATTGAGATAAGATAAAATAAGTTTTGAAAATTAATAGATTATGTCATAAATCTTGTTAATATTTTATCTCAATTTACACACGAATTATTTAGTTATTGTATACACGTATGAACCAAAAAAATGTGCAATTTAAATGGTATAAATAAGTCTCACGGATATGTAATAGTACATAGGATTTTTCTATGCAATTTAGTTTATAGGTGTAATTGTTATAATTGCCACCTAAGTGAGAGTGAGAGTGAGAGTGAGAGTGAGAGTGAGAGTGAGAGTGAGAGTGGGTAAAGAGCATGTAGGGATATTTTAATAAACTGAGAAAGTCAAGGGGTATTATAGTAACTTTACATATTACATTAAATGCCTCGATTGGTTGGATCCCTTGTTACGTTTGTGGCCCATTATTTTGGGTTGGATTACTCGGCCTATTCATGCATCGAAGGGATTAGAATATTAGTATTCGAAGTACGTAAATTCTCTATATTATTTTTATTATTTACTTCTTTGTTTACAATGTCTTATTCGTTATGGTAAAAGCTTTGCAGTCAAATTTTCTTTGAGAGTTTTGAGTGTCGACTCCCAGTAGGCTTTGTTCTTCATTCTTATTGATTGATATTTACGATTTGATAACATGTTTGTGTTATTTTTTCCTGCCAATTAACTAGAAAGAATTTGGAATTTAAAAAACATACTAAATGAATTTCCAATTGAACTATTTATTCGTCTGCGTGTAGTTAAACCTCCAAAATTTATTTTTGTCATTATTATTTTGCCTCGCTCTTAAATATTGTCCTCAATCCATTATATATATATTAATTTTGTAACAATGAATAGGTAGTTAATTTGAATTTAATATAATAAATATATAAATTAATTAAATAAATATAATTAATCTGTATATAAATTATACACGTTATTTTATGTTCGATTTTTATTTAAAATTATATCTTATTTTTAAAATTTATTGAATAAAAATTGAATTAAAGATACAAATAATCAAATTTGTAATATTTTTTTTTCAATTCTTAATAGCAGTAACCTAATTCATTTATATTATTTAATAATAAATTAATTAATTCATGACACTCCGACAACTTCTTAATACTGAAAAGACAAACAAAAATTGGGAGCTTTGATAGTTTCAAAGTTGATAGGTCAAGTTTCTTTTTGTACTAATGCATATAGTTTGCATTGCTTCCTATAGATATCCGCGAATTTCACACGAGTAAAACAAAGGATGAGATAATTTTTAATTAACATTTAATTTTTTAAAATTAAATATATATTATTATTATTTTAAAAAAGATTAGTTTACTTCGTACATCTTTTCTTTTTATTTTTTTAATATGAAATTTAGTTTCTTCTTTGTCAAACATTTTTATCAAAATTTCAAAGTTAATTTAATTGATATATGTTTGAAGAGAAAAACATAACAAAAAGTAAGAAAAAAGTAATTAAAATGTTTAAAAGTATATTTAATTTTAAGCAGTGTGTTGTGAAAGTAAAATAAGAGTTTTCTTTTTTTCTTTCCTATTAATAATAAAAAAAACTTATTTCTCAAAATATATTTTATTTATAATTAATGTGGCTGAATTAATACAATTATACAAATTAACAATAATTACCCCAGATGAAAACGTTTAGAGTACGTACTATCATTGGAAGCACGATTAATCCAAGCACAATTGTAGTATTGCTTTTTTTTTCCAACAGTACTAAATAGCCAGCAAGAGACCAGGCAAAGAACGCCTATATAGGTCACGAGGCTGACTCTGCCAAACAGTACTACTACTCAAGTTGTCATGATGATAAAATTGACCATGTTCCAAAGAATGTGGTCTTAAATCTCTAACAGTGAGCCAAGTATTGAAATACTCCCTAAATTGAGTAATAACACCTCCTTTTAGGGTCCAAACATGAACCCAATAGGCTTGAGCACCTTCCCAACCCTCAGCAATAATACAATCACCAAAAGCAGTTATGCTTCTGGGCTCAAATCTAAATGCCGCCAAAGACTGAGTGGACTCTCCAGTGAGCACTTTCATCATGTGATAACACTTTGGGGGCCCATGAAACCACCATTCAAGATCACTAGCTAAGAGCTCTGAGACTCTATTGGTGTGACCATGTGCTAATTCCCTGTAAAGTGTTTCCAAAATTGCCTTGTTCTTCATCCCTTGAGGGTCCACATTGGAAGTAATTTCATGGAATTTTTCTGATTTTGGCTTTACAAAAATATTGGCCATTTCTATTATGGAAATGACTCTAAATTTAGGAACTACTTGATAATATAATAAGATTTTGATTTCACCATTTCGTTTTTGCTTGGAATTAATGGTTTGAGATGCAAGGTATTTATACTGCTTCAAGAGCACTGCCTCAAGAGGACGTGGATGAGATGAGATGAGTTGAGAGAGATTTGATAAGTTAACCAATTATTAGAATAAAGGTTAAAAAGGAAGTGGAGCTTTTCTCTTATGACAACATGGAATTTTGAAGGGTTTCGATATGTTCTTAGTACATGTAATGCCAAGCATTAGTGTCACCCACCTATGCATTAAATAATTTAAAAGAAGCTCACCACTAGGTCTTCAATAGGACGAATTGTGGTTGGGGCCTCTTTTTTTTTTTTCTTTTTTGCCATTTAAGTTTTGAGTCTTTTCTACATTCTTACTTAAATTTTTGGCAAAAACATATTAGAGATATTCAATCAAAAATAGGAAGTTTTAAATAAAAAATAGGGTCTAAGAAATATTTTAAATATTATTTTTGTTAATTTTTTAGCGATTTTTTTTATTATAAAGAAAAATTATTAAAAAAATTTAGCTAATAATAATAATTTTATAATATAAAGAAAAATAATATTTCTAGTCGATAAATAATTAAAAATAAATAATATTTATGTGAAAAAAATATATATATATGTCAAAATTTAAGTTATAGATTTATATAACCGAGGGGATGAATATATAATCTTGTTAATTATAAATAATTAAAAGTTATCAAGTGTCACATGATATGTGCAAAAATAGAATGCATAAGTAAATATAATAAGTGAAAACAACTTAAGTCACAATAATAACTTAAAAAAAATTATCAATCCATTAGAACACCTAATTATCAATTATAAAAAACAATATTTAATTACAAAATCAAGTCTTAGATTACCTTTCACAGATTAAGTCTCATATTTAATATACTTACAAGTCATCACTTCTTTCCTAATTTTCACAAGGTAGGTATACAGATTCAAATTAACGTTTTGATTTCTCAAGCCACATTAGTTATTGTACCCGTTCAATAAGCACATAAAAAGTTAACACAAATAACACAAGTAAACATTGTGTAGATTTAATAATGAAAAAACTTAACAAGAAAATTTAAGATATAAAATAGATAAATCAAATCATCTAGCAAACCCTAAAACATAATGTCATAAAAGCATATAGGTATATAAATCAATCAAACATAACCATACAATATGTTTGATAGATTAAATTAAGAATGTGCTTAAAGAAATATGATTCAGTTAAAAACTTTTTTGAGTGAAAAAGCACAAAAGATGCATGATGAATAGAATAGGTATGGTCCATTAAAACAATGAGCATTGTGTTGTTTATATAGGAAAATTAAAATCCTAGTGCTAGGTTAAAAGGTAATTGTTTTTATATCCATAAAAGATTTAATAGAGTAGTATTAAATAAGGACAATAGGATCATCTATATTTTTTGCTCATATAAACAAGAGGATTTTAAGTTGGAAACTCACGTGCTTGATCGATCTAAAATAAGCTCGATTGATTGAACAATAAGTCGATCAATCAAAAAAAATTTCGATCAATCTGGTAACAATTAACAAAACCTGAAAGCAAATAGATCGAACACAATCGATGAAGATTGATCGAACATAACTTTGATCGATTTACACCAATTATAGTTCAATCCTAGAGCATATTTGTAGGTGTTCAAAAGCTCATTTAAAAAGTTTAAAGTGAACTAACAAGTTCTTCAATTTTGAGGGTGTCTACATCCTTGCTTTCATTAATGGCAATGATCTTTGCATAGAAGTGATCTAGTAATAAATAAAGAATCTTTCAAACCAACTTAAATTCATCAATGTTCTCTCCAAGATATGAAGAGGTGTTAGCATTTTTTTTTCATAATTTGACATAAAATTCAAAAAATGTCTCATTTTTTTTTCTGTCTTAAGGTTTTCAAACTTAGTACTAAGCATGTAAAATTTAGTTTATTTAATTTAGGTGGTGTCTTTATGGGTTAACTTGGGTAGTGCTCTCATGAAAAAACTCTAAAGTATCTCAAGCATACTTAGCATTTTCAACATAAGAAATATGACGAAACTCATCAGATGACATGATACTATAAATGGCATTAATGCTCTTTTGATTCTATTTACTCCAATTTTATCCTCAATGTTCCATTCATTCCTAAGCTTAAGTGTGACTACATTATCTTTGATAATCGTAATTGGTTCTTAACTATAAATAATATAATCCACACACTCTAATCTAAAGAACATAAAAAGGCTTTCATACGAGCCTTTCAGTATGGATAGTTAGACCTATCAAAGAAGGAAAGATGGATAGTAGAAGAGCCCTCTTTCAAATGATTTATAACAAAGTCTTAGACAACACTAAGTATATATAGTGATGACTAATACTAATTGAAAGTTTAAGTTATAGGTCTAATTCTTAGAAGAGAATGAATAGGTAAATTTATAATTATGAGTAATTAAAAATTATCAAGAGGTTAAACATTCAATCGTTAATAAATGATAAAACATGAAAATAAATATAAATATGAAACATAATATTTTAGGTAAAAAATAACCTAAGAGAAAAACCATCGGATTATCGGACCACCTAACTATCAATTATGAAATTCAATGTTCAATTATAAAATTGGGTATAAGATAACCCCTCACAAATAAAGCTCCTAATATAATATACGTACAAGTCGTATCTTCTTTTACAGTCTCTAAAAGATAAGTGTATGAATCCATATGAACGTTTTAATTTCTCGAGTTACCTGAGTTATCAAAATTGTTGAACGAACACTTGATATGTTAATATAAATAACAAAAGTGTAAAATGTGTACCTGTTACTACCTTCAACATCTTTAACTGGATAATCCTCGTAGAAATTTATCTTATAAAAAAAATTGACAACTCTAAAGACTACTTGCTTTTATTGTTTAATAAGGGTAAACATCCGTATGGTTTTTATATAACACATTTATTTATATGATTTAAATTTTAACTTCCTCAATATAGGCGTATATTTTTGGATGAATTATATTGTTGGTAATTTTTTTTTGTAATATTACATCCATAATTTTAATGATTTTAATCAAAATTTAAGACAATAGAATAAATATACTAAAAATTAAAAGTTAATGAATTAAATAATATAAAAAATATTAACATGTTAATTTTGATTGCTACAATGCAACGTAGCCTAATTTTTAAATTAGATTATGTGTTAAAATTTAAAAGATATTAGATATAATATTACGTAAAAAAAAAGAGAACTAAAGTATAAAATCGGACAAAGTTTAGAATCTATGGTACATCTTGGTCTATATTTTTTATGTTTACATTGTATTTTTAAATATGTAAAAATATATTTTTATATTATAAAAAAATATGTGTAATGTGTAAAAAGTTTAAAAATAAATCTTAATATATGAAAAAATTTATACAATAGAATTAAACTAAACTATAGTCTATAATTTGATAATGCACGCATCATTACGGTAGTGGTTTTGCATACTTCAAGGCATTGGTATGCATTGGTTTTTCCCCCAATATATCCCTCTAAGTAAGATGGTCGATTTATGGGATATATGGTAATAGGCTCATATGAAGTAGAGTCAATGTACTGTAAATATAATTATTCATCTTGACATCTCTCCATCAAATATTTGCTTTTAAAATTATAAGAATCCTAGGCGGCTCCATTTAGTTGGGGACCATATAGCATTAGATGGATGAAATCATACCTTCAAGTAGAGAAACTTCTATGTAGCAAGATACGTGAATGACCCATTCATTTATTATCTTTTACAGATATTTATTTATATATATATAATAATAACAATAATAATAATAATATATTTTTTAAATTATCAAAGGTGAAAATATGTTCATGCATCTTGCTCATAATTATTTAATTCAATCATTAATTATTTTTTTTTAATTTTTAATACAATTATAGTTAATCTGTTTACTTTAATTTGTTAGTTGATTTGATTTATTATATATATATCTTAAATTATAAAGTTATGATTATTCATTATTAAATTCATTTTAAAATATATATGAATCTTTGTGTCTTTTTGTGCTAACCATATTTACAAGTTGATTCGTGAATATGTCTCATTAGTGACGAATTAATTAGAATATATGTCTAAATATCGTTCATGTTAACCTTTAAAACTATAAAAATAGAATAGTGATTCGTAAATATGATATATTGAGATAGTATCCTAAGTCATGATTATAACCTAGGTTGTTTAATACACACGTGTATCATTTATTTATTTTTTTCACTTTATTATTTACATGTTATCATATATTTAATTGTATTGTTTAATTTATAAATTGATAAAGTTTAAAAATAATATATTAATTTCGTCTAAGTTTATTAGATACATTTGATATCTTTCAACAAATAAGTTAGTTTATTTATCCTCGTTAAAGATGAAATTAAAGAACTTTTGCAACCCATTCCATTATTCTAAAGGTATCTAGTTTTCTCGAAATCGACCGGTTTGGAATTATATTTGATATTTGTGGGTTTTTCCCCACATGATAAACTTAATTCAATATCTTCTCAGGAAACTGAAAATCCGATAACATATAATAATAATTATTTATTTTTGTATGAAATTTAAAGAATAACGATTATTAATCTAATCGCAACCCTTATCCTTGATTCCTTTCAGAATTACATCAAATTGCATTACGAGACAAGAGAAGATAAGAAATTAAACACACTTTTATGTAAAAAAAAAAAAAATTATAATAATATTTTCAAAGTTTGTCGAAATATATCATTTTAATTAACTTTGTTTTGAGTTTCAATAGGATAATTTCAGACTATATATATCTTCAAATATTACTAGCTACTCTAGTACAGGGGAGTAGTAATAAAATAAAATAGGTATACTTTAAAAGAACAAGTCAACTTTTAGTTTTCAATTTTCTTTAAATTGAATGATATTTAATTTGATGAGATACAAACATGTATTAAAATGTAAAATAAAGTAATCTTGTCATCGTATTAATAATCAAATCACTTTTACTTTTCAATTGAGTTGGAAAAGAAATAATTACTTTATATTCTACAAAATTTGTAAAAAGTTTTATTTTTCTTAAAAACACTACAGTTGCATTGTGAATTTTTTTCATAAAATTCTTAATTAAGTGTTAAAATTTCCAAATACTTTCTCCCGTTACATCCCTCAAAATGTTGATTTATATTGGAATAGAATTGAGAGGGTAAAGCGGCATATAATCACTAAAGTGACCCTAATTTTAATGAAGCTAATGTTAGATCTCGATTGATCAGAAAACGTTAAATAAGCAGTATGAGCTGTAATTTAAATCGTAGGAAACAAAATTGGATTGAAAGCATCACTCTGAATTGATCAAATTTCGGCACTTACGGGAATTCGATGGATTTTTACGTTCGATCTTTGTGGTTTACGCAACATTCTACTGCGTATTGATGGTGTAATACGAGATTGTTATGGAGTTAATAGTGAGAGGACCGATACTTTATTAAGGTTCTTCCATCAGAACCTCGTTCGGTTCAGGCAGGCGTGCGGTTCAAAGACGAGAGCCGTCATACATGTTCGCTAACGTTGCCTGCTTTGATTTACATTCTCCCAGGCAGTGCAAGGCGTTAAGCGAAATTCTCTTGAGTAACAAAACCAGCATGAATCGTAGCGATAGGTCATAAGAAGCGAGTATTATCTTGTGTATTCTGATGTATTTGGTTTCTCAGTATTATACTTTATGTGGTAACTAAACTTAATGAATAAATCCTATATTTATTCTTGGTCCAATAATATATATATATATTCTCGAAT
Organism: Hippophae rhamnoides; assembly: GCA_033030585.1. Lineage (NCBI taxonomy): Eukaryota > Viridiplantae > Streptophyta > Magnoliopsida > Rosales > Elaeagnaceae > Hippophae > Hippophae rhamnoides. Next base: position 55,409,757 of record CM065433.1, on the reverse strand, counting down.
AAATTAAGGTGCATGAATATGAGAAAATATCCTGATATATAAGAGTTTCGTTAATTAATTGTATATATACATTTACAAAGTGGAACCAATTCCCATTTTCTCTGCATGATCCTTGAATTTCATTGGTGGCATGCCTTTAGTCAAAGGATCAGCGATCATCGACTCGGTGCTTACGTCTTCCATGACCCTTTCTTTTCCTTAACACGTTCTCTTATGGCAGTACTTAATGTCGATGTGCTACTTCGACTACCACTTTTGTTGTTCTTAGCCGCCATCTGGCGGTGAGTTATCACGGTATAATCTTAATGGCACAGAAATAGAGTCGACTACTCTAAGCCAGAAATGAAACTCTTTAACCGCTGCAATGCGATGTGGCCTCGAACGCATGATACGAACTCGGCCTCGTAGTGGAAGTAACGATCAATGACTGTTTCGCTCTCAAAGCCATGACTGACGTGACGTGAAAATGTAACCAGAGATGTTGATTTTCGTGAATCAATACGACAAAAGTCGCATCGGAGTAGCCAATTACTTCAGGTTCGTCGGTTCGTCTATACGCTGAGCATATAATCCTTGGTTCCTTGTAGGTACCTGCATCCAACTTTCTTTGCGGCTTTCCAATGGTCGACACTGGATTACTGCGATATCTCCACAGCATCACGACAACAAATGCAATGTCGGAGTGCAGTGCGGACACGAGCATCGTCAGTGACGGTAGGCATATGGAATGGTTTTCATCACATTCTCTTTCAAAATCATTCTTTGGGCATTGGTCCAAATTGAACTTATCACCTTCTGATAGGGAGCTTGACACTTGGTGAACAATCCTTCATCCGAAAATCTCTACAAAACTTTATTGATATAGGTTTCTGAGACAAACCCAGAACACAAGAAGTCTATCTCATGGATCTTAATTCCAATGACATAAGATGCCTGCATACACGTATCCTTGTATCAAAATTTTTAGAGAATTGTTTTTACCTCGTGTAGCAAACCCCTATCATTAGTGCCAAGCAAAATATCATCCACGTATAGCACCGAGAAACAAATCTTACTCATTTAACTTTTACGGTATATACATTGATCCATGACATTCTCTTGAAACCAAATGAAGTGATGACGTTATGGAATTTCAAATACCCGTTGACGGGAGGCTTGCTTTAATCCATATATGGATTTATTAAGCTTACAAACCAAATGCTCGCCATCGCTGAGAAAAATCCTTGAGGTTGTTTCATATAAACCTCTTCCTCTAGGTTACCATTAAGGAAAGCCGTTTTCACATCCATTTGTTGCAAATCCAAATCAAAATGGGCAGACTTGATGCCATGACCACCACCAGTGAATCTTTCTTAGATACGGGAGAAAATGTCTCAGTGTAGTCGATTCCTTCCACTTTGAGTGAATCCTTTGGCAACGAGTCTTGCCTTATGTCTCTCAATGTTGCCTTGTGAGTCTTTCTTTGTTTTGAAGACCCGTTTACATCGATGGCTTTCACACCATCGGAGCTGACTTGGCGAGATCCCAGGACTCGGTTGACGCGTAGAATCCATCTCTTCTTTCGTGGCATTGTACCATAAGCTCGAAACCTCGGAACTTCATGGCCTGTGAAAACGTCTCGGGATCATTTTCGGCTCCCGACATTATAGTCACATTCTTGTAGATACCTGGCCTTAATCATTAGGTATCGGTGATTTCCTTACTACAGTAGATCTTAGCAATGTTGCATCAACATTCTCTGCGAGAGTAGGATCGTGTTGTTCAACTGGTTGTTGTTCAACAGTTGTAGGCATACGTGAACTTGACATCTCTAGATCGGGATCGACGGCTTGTGGTACTTCAGGCGGTTCTTGACACGTGTTTGTACTCGGCGTGTTGTTAACAATAATGATCGTCCGTTACTTGAAGTGGTACATTGAGCATGAGAATGATCTTTCTCAGAAACCAATGCCTTGGGATCGATCGCTCCACATTGTCAAGTAATTCTCGAGGAAATTTTGCATTTCTTGATTCCTGAAAATCTAGTGTTGTGAGATGGACGATAAAATCTATAACCTTTAGACCGTTCGGCGTATCGAATGAAATACCCAGCTAATGGTCCTTGGGTCTAGCTTTTTCTCTTGTGGATTATATATCCTCGCCCAGACGAGGCATCCCCTGACGCGTATGTTGCAAACTCGGTTTCTGACCTTTCCATAATTCAAATGGTGTCTTTGAGACGGCCTTGGTTGGAACTCGGTTTAATATATACACGGCCGTCTTTAAAGCTTCGATCACGAGGATTTAGGAAGATTGGAGTTGCTTAGCGTACCTCCGCGCCGTATCCAAAAGTGTTCGGTTTCTTCTTTCTGCTACACTCGTGCAGTGCAGTGAACCGAGGCGTAGTGTATTGGCACTATCCCGTGTTCTTGAAGAAATTTAGCAAACGGACGGGCGCTTGTCCATTCTCGGTGTATCTACCATAATATTCACCACCTCTGTCGATCTCGATCTTTATTTGCTTTCACATTGTTTCTCTACTTCAACCTTAAAGCTTTTTGAAGGCATCCAGTGTATTTCTTTATTATGAAGCATATAGAATACATATATCGAGAAAAATCATCAATAAAGGTGATAAAATATTTTTGACCTTGAATGTCCGTATGCTGGACAACATATATCGTATGTATGATTTCTAATATGTTTGAACTTCTATTGGCACCTTTCTTTGACTTGTTGATGCTTTCCACCAATACTGATCCGCGTGTCTCAAAATCGATAAAATCTAGAGTACTAAGTACCCAATCTTTCACTAATCTTTTAATTCTTTCTATAGAGATATGTCCTAATCTCTAATGCCATAACGTAGAAGAGTCATCGTCAATAATACACCTTTTAGTGCAGCTTGAACATGCATGGCGTTATGAGTGGCATTATTTTGTAAATTAATGCGGTAAAGACCATCGAGACAAAATACCATTCCCGACAAATCGGTTTATTAAATAAATTGAAAGATGTTTACGAAAAGTGAAAGGAATAACCATAAGGTACAAGTCTTGAAATTGAAATCAAGTTTCTAGAGAAACTTGGAACATAAAAGGTCTTTTCTAATTTTTAAAATAAAACCACTACTTAAAAATCAAACTACATGTCCTGGCCTCCGCATGTGAGCCCGTCTTGTTACGGATAAGATGTATTGCTTTCGCTTTCCATTGGCTTCCTTACATTTTGCATACCCTGTAAGGAATTTGCAACATGGATTGTAGATCGAGAATCAATCCACCAGGTGTTAATATTAACATTAACCATATTAGATTCATAACAAAGCAAGCGAGGTTGGATTACGCTTTATTCTCGAGCCATTTACGGAATGCGATACAATCCTTAACCCCATGTGTCACTTCTTTTACAAAGAAAACACTTGGATTCTTTCTTAATATCGGCTTTGAGGTGGAATTATTCCCTTTCCTTTATGCTTGTATTGAGATTTTCCTTTACGATGCGTTGTAGCCAACATTGCACTTTCACCAAATTCCATAACAAGCCTCATTCCTCTTGAACACGTAGTCGTTAGTTCATTGATTGACCATTTATCTTTATGTGTATTATGCGAGATTTTGAATGGCCCATCTTGATGTGGGAGAGTGTTAAGGATATAGTGCACCAGGAAGGACCAGCATCTCGACCTCGAGATGCTTAAGTTGAGCCATGATGTCCCTCGTTTGCATAATGTGCTCATGTGGCGCCTTTTCGCCTTTGGTGAGTCTTAAAGAAGAGAACTTCATAATAAGGGTGCTGCTAAGCCTTATACGAAGTGACAAATTGATCATCAATGGCCTTGACAAGTCTTGAACATTGGTATCTTTGATCAGCGGAACCACGAATACGAATACCGGATTTTAGTCTTAATGAAACTTGTCATACTAAAGCGATTAGATCGTTCCGTTGTTCATAAAGCGTGATATTCTCTGGAGTACTAGTTTGAGTAATTTTAGGTGGTTCGTTTTTCCTAATAGCATAATCAATATCCATCCACCCTAATTGAAGGAGAATTCTTTCCTTCCGTATTTTATAGTTATCCGCACTGGATCGGGAATATCACGGCGGATATCGAGAGAAATTCTGAGGTTGAGAAAATTTGCAATTAAAGATTATATGCTTATTAAAATTTGAGGCATAAACTATAATCATTCTTTACGAATGTAAATCATGAATAATATGAATCTAGTGACATAAAACTTGCCTGTGGGCTAAAGTTTTAATTGATTAAATTCATCCTAACTTTCTGATAAAGCTATCAATTATGTTTCATTTTCCTAATCATTTGGGTAAATTAGAAATATAATTTGATATTATATCTAATTAATCACACAAAAATATAATAAAAATTCTGTGTGATAAGATTTATTATATCGCGTATGATTAATTACAATTAATATTTATTTTCTAAATGTGATCCTAAATAAACTTTATTATAGTTTTAATTAATTAAAGATCTTTGTGGCTACTCACAATTAATCAAACTATGAATCACTTAAATATTAATGAGCGATTATTGCATAAAATCATAAACAATATTAATTTAATATTAAATGTACAAATATTATTTATCTTAAATTGCATAAATGACAATAAATTATACAAGCAAAATTAAATAATATAAGCATTAATTAAATCAATAAGTCATTTAAAAAAAATTAATTTAATTATGCATAAATTATTTAACTAAATTTTATATGTATAATCAATTGCAAAATTTATACATATAAATACACAAAACAAATAATTTAAGCATAATGTATTTAAATAAAATTTTAATGTGTCCAAAAAATTATTTAAATAAATATAACATGTATAATAAATATTATACATATGATAAATTAAAATTATATTCAGAATTATTTTATATATTTATATATATTTATTTATTTATTTTAATAAAAACTAAAATCTGAAACTATATAAAATTTATGCTCTTACATATGTTAACATAATAGTCTCAGTGGTCAAGTGGACAAACCATTACAAAATTCCTCGGTGTAAGCTGGGTTCAATTCCCACACAAAGCAAATACCTTTTTTTTTTTTTTTTTAATCAAACACTGAATCTTTATAAATGTAAGTCTTATACAAAAATACACGTAACACCTGTTGTAGTCCACTGGACGAGGCTGTTAAGTTTTCATGTAAGACTCGGTTTCGAGTCCCCCACACAGCGAGTTTTTTTTTTTTTTTTTTTTTGAAAAACTTCATCTTGACCAGTAGGTCAATACGACCCGGTTTGTCTATTAACAGATCTAGGTCGTATCTTTTGTCCGTGACGAATCGGCGTTCTTTTTATCAAAATTTTGAAATTGATTTCTTAGTGATTAATGATCTTAATTTTAAGTAAAAACTTCGTTTTAAACAAAAAGTTAATTAATGAAGAAAATAAATACCCAATTGGATTTATTTTCTTCGTTATTTTTCAAGTTTAATTTCACAGAATAAAATCGATATTGAAACACTTTATAATTTCCATATGCATCGAGAAGCAATCAAAAATAAAAATCCAAAATTTGGGTTCTCGTGAAGCAGATAAAAAGCAGTAGTTTTAAATTGCTGCGATACCAAATGTTAGATACTTCGATTCAATCCAGAAACATTCATAAAACCGTATGAACTCGTAATTTAAATGTGGAAACAAAATTGGATTGAAAACATACCTCACTTGCCATTGATCAAATTTAACACGGGAATTCCGATGGATTTTACATTCGATCTTTCATTGGTTTCTGGCGCTTATTCTGCGTATTGATGGTGTAATCTGAATTGTTATTCGATTAATAGTGAAGGACCGATGCTTTATTAAGGTTCTTCCATCGAGAACCTCGTTGATTCAGGCAAGCGTACGGTTCAAACGAGCGAAACCGTCATATGATTCATTAACGTTGCACCAACTTTGATTCTGACTAAAAATTATTATTATATTATTATTATTGAAATATAAAATTACAATATAAAGAGACAAACTATAAGAGTAAGATCTTCATAAGGGTGATATACTCTATGGAAATTTTTGTTCTTTGGTTGGCCTAGACATCAAATATACATTCTCATGCCCAAATCTCAAAATATGCCTACACACTTGAAAAATCTCAAATTTTATGAACTCATATGCTTAAATGATCAATTTATATGTTTAAAATAAAGAGATTTAGATTTTTGAATGAGAACTTTGTTAAGGTTTCAAAACCCTAGTAACAAACCTAGCCAAGAGATATTTAAAAGTTATCTTATATAAAACTACTTTTAAAGATACCTGTTTTATCTTCCTATATGAACTCACCTTTTATTTATTTTTTTATTGAAATAAGAAAAACTAAAATAAAACAATCTAATTATGGTTTTTTGAGATAACCATGAACTCCTAAATTTCTATCAAGAAATTTTTGACTCGTCTTTTTACATTAAATGATGTATAATTAATTTAAACTATTATTATTTAAAACGTTAAGCAGTGTAACTTAAACCTATTTAATTCTTATTGAGATATTTTTTTTTAGAAGTTTTAGGAGTATTACTTTCTTGTAATTTTCCTTCATCTTTTTTAACAAAAAAAATAAACAAAAATTGTAAATTAAGGAAACTCATAATATATGAATAAGTTTTGCAAAATTAACAAAATAATTTGAGTTAGGCTTATTTCGTAATAAAAATTTGTCAAGTTATTTATACATCTATGTATGTGTAATGTGATTACATGAATGTGAAAATGATTTGAAAAAGTTTCGTCTTAAGATATACCTAACAAGTAACATTATGAATTTTCACAATATAAATACTATATTAGGTGATTACTGTTGAAAAATTTCATTTGATGCATGCACGTAGTTGTAGGTTACACAAATTTAAAATATATAAGATTGTAAACTATAAATTAATTATCTTATAATATAATAACATATCTTAATTAAGTTATTATTTGATAACGGTTAGATGTGATTAAATAATTAATTAATTTTATAATTTATGATTCTTTTGTAATAATAATTATCAATATATTCAATAATAATTTTTACTTAGTGATTTTTAAGAAAAAAAATCAAAAATCACTTATAAGTTATATGGTAATACTTAATGTTTTTTTTTTAAATTTAAAAAATAAAGAAATTTTTTTGTTATTATTTACAAATTTTATTTTTAATTATTTTCTTCAAATACTTATAAATCATAAGATTTGATTTACTGTCTAAAAAAATATTTGATAAAAATTAAAAATTTAGTTTATAAATCTAATTTTTAAAGATTTATAGATTATCTAAAATTTTGAAAGTGATTACTTAAAAATTAAAAATCATTACCAGTTATATTTTATAACTTAAATCTTTATAAATAAGCACTAAATTGATTTCAATTTTCATCGTTAATATTAAAATGCGTGTAATTATTTATTAAAAAAAATATGCAGTTAGAAATTATCATATAAGCTTGAATTTGGCGTGGAAAAAAAGAAGATGGACTTGACCTGTATATTTAATTTACAAATGGTCCATGTATAGTGTGGAGCCCTATCTTCGGTCTAGTTGAAACATAGAAACCTACTCATTGAAAAAATAGCTGTATACTTTTTTAAAAAAGAAACATATAAATTTTTAATCTAATTAAAATAAATATATTAACTATAATAAAATCTTATATAAATACAAAATATCATACATAAAATCTCAATAATTAAAACATGGAAAGACCTTTTTGGAATATAAATATCCGTTATTTTAAAAAATAAGCATAATTAATACATTTTTAAAGAGAATTTGTAATTGTATAAAGCGTTATTATAATTAATATATTTGTATCCTTAATTATAGCTTCTTCTTTTTATAAATTACAGCTTCAAATCCCATACACATTTAGTCATTTGTGTTCAAATATTTTTTAAAACTTTTTTTATAAACATAAATATACAACACACACACACAGAAAAAAAAAGGATAATAAAAGAAGGCACGGTATGTGAAAGATAATTAGTTTAAGTAGTCTAATATTATATAATAGATTTAGTGGTTTATTTAGTAATGTGAATAATGAATGTTTAAAAAACTGTTAAATCATAAATTTAAATTATATCATCATTTTCATCGAGAAAAGAAATGACATGACATGACATGACATGAAATAAATTAAACGGTAATATAATAATTTCGAAAAAGATTCAGAATGTACAAATTAATAGATAGGTAAAGAGACATAGGAATTGGATAGCTAATAATTCTTTTGGGTCATGTGGACTCCATGTCTCAATGAGTTCGGAAATTATTTGTTAATATAAAATTTAAAATTAATGTAATTTTATTTTAAAAAATATATATTTAATATTTAATAAAATTTATGTTTCCAAAATTATGATTAACAGTACCGATCACTATATAAGCGGAATGTCCAAACCCGTGTACACGAGTGGTTCTTTTTCCTAGTTCGAATGATTAGATCCCACTGGTCTTCTTCAATAATGCACAGATAGCCTTTTTTTTTATTCTTCAATAATCCACAACATTTATTAAAATTATTTTAAAAATTAAAAAAACTAGATAATATTGATACTTATCTTAATACGAAAGATGTAGGTATCAAAAAAGAGTTTAAATTTATTTTTTAATATACGAATATTATAATTAATTGATTGGACCGATAAATATGATCTGAAAAATATAATACTTTATTATATAATAATTAATACTTATCTATACATAAAATATTATTCATTTAATTTAATGATAAAAGTTAGTTGATTCCTACCTCTCTCTCTCTATATATATATATATATATGATAATTTTTAGACGGACCCATAAAATTTGTGATAAGATGAATGAAATTGAGTGATCCATATTGTATTACTTTTGAAGTGGTTAACTTCCATGGCAGTGCTTGCTTCTCAAAACTCAAGTAAGAGATGAGACATATAATTCAGACATGTTAGGTAGTAAGTTACCATCGCAATCATTTTATTAGAGAGGTCTTGGTCGAGACAGCTTCATAATTTGTTTGGAGTTGATCACGTGTTCAATAACACCCTCTTGTTCAATAAAAACTTTTTTTTATGAAATAGGTGCATATATAAACATATAAAATATATTGATAATTTTAAGAATTATTACTTATATAAAATAAATATCACTATATAAAAAATAAAATTATTGCTTCTTGGCCATGTCATCCATTGGTTTATATATAAAAATCTCTTAGATGCTTATTTTCACATATATCATATTTTTTTCTTTTTCAATATTAAACCCTTTGTGATACGAGGACCCAACAAAAGATATGATTGTTTCTTTCTTCCTCCTAATTTTGAGTGAAAGGCATTCTATATATTTATTACAATTAATCATTAACAAATAATAAGATATATGTATTTTTTTTAGCAAGATAAAATACATTGTTGCTTTTATACAATTTAAATTCAAATAGTGTTAATTGATACTCAAATATTAACATGTTCAAAAAAAAAATTCATGATGTTAAGCACAACTTAATTATTAATATATTTTGTAAAATACCTTCAAAATTAAACCATAGGCTTGGAGATCATTTTATTTATTTATTTATTAAAATCTATCATTATTTGGTGTGTTGTTGGTTGTCATTTGTCATTAAAGGAAATAACATAATTTTTTTTTCTATATCAATCACATTAATTGTTTATTTCATTTTTATAAAAAAAACCATTTATTTTAGTAAGTATATGCAATGAGCAAAGTTTTGCTTTTCACTTAAATGGAAATGAAATTTTATTAGAGAAAAAAATGTATTTTTAGGAAATTGATTTTATTTACTAAGAATCTAGTTGGCTAGTAAGACTACATAAGTAATAATGTAATAAAAATTAATAATTTGTACCGATTACTTTTTTTACGAAAACTAACTTCCTATGTTTAACATATGACTTTGATGTAGATGTTAAATTGGTGTGGATTTTAACCCTGCTAATATATGTTTATGAATATAATATATATATATATATACAAATCAATAAAAATTTCTTATGTGATGCTTTTTTTAATTTTGAAAATGAAAAAAAATAAACAAATAAACAAAAGTGCTTACGTGATTGGGCCTTCTTAAACCCATCATAAAATGAGCGAAAGAACACGCTATTTCATAGTTGGCCCGTGCAATTCTTATAAATGGACTCCGGTTGAGTCAGAATTGACCCGATAAGAGATCTCACCAACTTGGATTTATGTTCTTTTGAGCCTCGCTCACTTTGCTACTTGTTTGTCTCACTAAAACAAATGATGGGATGAGGGTTTTATGTAGTATCAAGACTCCGCAAGACAGAGTCGAGTTTAATATCCTCATTTTTAGGTTAATTGTTTGCGTGAACGGGTTGGTATTTTCCACTTAAGTTTTGAAAATTTTATAAGAATTGAATATTTTTTACGTTTATTTATAAATTTAATATTATAAATTAAAAAATTCATGAAATTATTTTTAATAGAGAAATGAAAAAATTATAAAATAATTTTTGTATTTTTTAAATAAATAACACTCACAAAATATATTATTTGATTTCAATTTTAAAAAGACTCAGAACTCTATTGTTTTAATTAGATAACTATCGTTTAATAATATAAGTTTATTTATATTTAAATATTTTTTATAGTTTAACTTATGATCACGATTATTGATAAAAACCGAAATATTATGTATACACAATAATCTCGATTTTTATTAGACCGTGACCAAAACACTATAACCTCGATTTTTAAAAAAATCAGATTAAATTTCTAAGAGCAAATGTCACTATTTTAGTAGTGCATAAAAATTAGATTAAATAATATAATTAAATTGAAATCATAATTGTGATAAAATATTAGATCATAAAATGTTAAAAATTGGGTTCATAAATCTCCTAAATTAATAAATTAGCTATACATGATTTTTTTTATAAATGTCGTATTTTTAATAAAGAAAGACATAAAAATTGATAAAGAAATAAGAAGATGAAAAAAATTACAATCAATCTCTTGAATTGTAGCACTAATTTTCTTTTAAACCTCTACCAAAATTGTATTTTCTTTTGAGTTTTTCTATATTTTCTCTCTTATTGGCTCCAAAATGTATTAAAAAATAAGTTAATTTTGGCTTCTTAGGAGTTTATAGGCAATTAAAGGGTTGAGATAAAATATAAACCGTTATATTAGTTTCAAATCAAGGGTTGAGATGAAAAATGAAAAATTAATACATTGCTCAATAGGAACGTGACACATGGCATAAGTGATTTACTGGGTGAATAAGCACACGACGTGTGGTGAACGAATTGGTCTCAATCAACGCATATTGAGCCTACTCCACGTGGTACATTGTGATTTGCAATTACGGTTTACTTAGCATACCGATGGAAAGATGGGACAAATCATGTAACGATGTGTGACGTTCCTGTAAACCACGCTATGAAACTCTGAATGAACGTCGTGTTGACATGTGGCATGGTGTTACATCACATAGTACACACGACTTTGCGCAATTGACTCTCTCTTCTTGCATGGTCTACTCCTTTGCTTATGTGACATTCACGTGGTAGCTTTTGATTGGTATTATATTATAAAATTCAAAAATTTACAAAAGTTATATTTTTATCATTTTTTAGTAGAAAGTTCATATTTTAATATTTTTAACCAAAAACATCTATTATTGAATACAAATAGCAAAATTAAGGAGAAATATGCATTGGTAACTCTACTTTCACACAGTCATTACATTTTCCTTGTACACCAAAGTAATTTGAGTGCAAATGGCTCATCAATACACTACTACAAAAATGGGTATTTAAGTCGATATGTAAAGTCGATTTTTGAAAAAATCTTACTTATAATGAATTCAAAGTCGGTTCGGTGTAGAACCGACGCTATCCACGTAGGACATAGTGTCGGTTGACGTGTTGAACCGACGCTATGCATGAACGTAACGTCGGTTCACCACATCAATCGATGTTATCCACGTAGCGTAGCGTCGGTTGACACCTGGAATCGACGCTACACACATGGATAAATTCTTTTCTTTTCTTTCTTCCCCAGACAGAAACTATTCCAAGCATTGCATAACTCTCAAAAACTCAAAACTTCTTCCACTTCTCCTCCTCTCTTTTTCATTTTCTGGCCACCTACGACCACCATTTTCAGCGCCAGTTAGTGGGTTTTCTTCCTCTCTAACTAATGTTTTAGATCCCCTATTTTTTAAGCGAAATACTCAAAAAAATTATACCCATTTCTCACTTAAAAAACATAATTTTTTTTTCATTTCCTTCATTTTGTCACTTCATTTATTCTTGTAAATATTTTTATTAATTATACGCACTTATTATTCATATTTTTTCTGTTATTATGTGTTGTTATTTATGTGTATAAATTTTTGTATTATATATATAGATTTGTATTATAATATCAGAAGAAGAATACACCATTATAATTTTTCTGCTATTAATTAATATTTTATTTTTCAATTATTTGTATTATTTAAACTATTTGTTAAACTGATTTTGATTTTTTTTCTGCTCGAATATAGGTTTTAATTTTAGTATAATAGAAAATGAATAAATTAAAAAAAAATTTAAGTTGATTCACTGCGTGAACCGACTTTAAACGTAAAGTCGGTTCATCACGTGAACCGACTTTACGTTTTAAGTCATTTCATTTAAAGTCGGTTCAGTAAACCGACTTTAAATTGGTTTTAATCGACTTTAATGCCCCTTTTGTGTGGTAGTGATATATGGTTCAACATACTATACAAAAAAAGAAAAGAACTTGCTCTATTAGATAATCAAAGATAAGAAAAATATGATTAATAGAGATAGAAAAGGAGCATTCCTGTATAAAAGTAAGAAAATACTCTCTGTAAGAAAGCATGAACACATTACATTGCAACCTTTGTAACATGATACAGACCATTTCAGGACGATGAGAAACAAGTAGGTCAGTAGTTAAGAGCCACTAAAGCATATCAAAAATTAAGCTTCGATCACTGAATCCAGAACAATATTTCATAAACAAAAAACATGGATGAAAAAAAAGATATTTCCAACATTTTCTTGAAAAAAACAAAATTGTTGGAAGTGCAAAACCTGAAAAAGGAAACTAAGAAGCATAAAAGTGGCAGATTCACAATAATCTGGCATGGACATGTTGGAAGAATCGAAGAATTACAATAGTACTGAAAAAATTTCTCTAGCACCCACTGTCCAATCGACGTTAATGATTCACTAAGAGCAAAACACACAGAATTGACATTGTGTTGACCTTATTCAACTGGAGATGAACACCATTGGAAGAACGGATCTCTGACACCCTCACTCCCAAAATGAAAAAAAGTTGAAATGGAAAATAAAGAAAGAAAGAAAACTTGATTCAACTGGCAAATCAAGGAAATTCAATCTTACGGAAACTATTTGTATGGTGATTTGCATACAGAGGTAATTACAGTGAGTGCTAGTTGTGTGCTAGATGGGGTATCTAATAACATAGGTTTAAGCATTGTTCGACCTTTGGTAGTGCAAACACATTTTTAATCTCTTTATCCAAAATAGAAGCCACGAACATACCTTACAATTGGGAGAACGATAATACCAACGATGGGAGGGACGACGTAAATGAGTACTGACAGCGAGAAGAATGACGACAACGGTGCAAAACAGGATCTTAATCTATTGTGGTTACAACGTGTTTAAAAAATCGTGTATATTTTCTCTATTCTAAATAGTTACTATTTATTTATTATTTAAATGAATAAAATTCAAACTAACCCGACAAAATAATGCTATTTGAAATATAATGCTAAAATAAATTAAAACAAATATTAAAACAGAAATATTAAAGCAGAAAAATAATAACACTAAAAATTTAACGAGGTTCGATATAAATGTTACCTAGGTCTTCGGTCGTCGTTGACTACCACTTCCATTATCTCCAAATGAATAAACTTCAAAATTACAACTAATTGGGCAAAATTGAGCTAATCAATTACCCTTACAAAAGAGAGAAAAATTTACAAATTTTGGAATGTTTACAAATGGTGAATTATGGCTTTATTTATAGCCCAAAAACCAACACCCATCTCTATTCCTAATCAATGTGTGACTTTTCTAATTTTCTCACTAAGTAGCAATATATAACAAATCTCCACCTTAGCAACTTAGTGATTTTAAATGATTTCTTCAATTGCTAGATCAACGACGCCAGTGCCAATTCAGATCTGTAGGATGTTAATCAAGTCTAGACAATGTTTGAACTTGATTGCTATTACCACATTGGTCATCATATCTGTAGGATTCTCTGTCGTACGAATCTTTTGAACTAATACTCCACCTTCTTCAATAATATCTCGCACGAAATGATAACGAACGTCAATGTGCTTTGTACATGCATGGTAGACTTGGTTCTTTGTTAAATGAATAGCACTCTGACTATCACAAAACACCTTAATATGTTTTTGACCAACTCCCAAGTCTTCAAGCAAACCTCGTAACCAAATAGCTTCCTTCACAGCCTCTGTAACTGCCATATACTCTGCCTCTGTAGTAGACAAAGCAACTGTGGACTGCAAGCTAGACTTCCAACTGACTGGTGCTCTAGTAAGAGTAAACACATAACCAGTAGTTGACCGACGCTTATCTAAATCTCCTGCATAGTCAGAATCACAATATCCGACTGCACATTGACCAATGGTATTATCCTGCTAAAATGCTAAACTAACATCTATAGTATTTATAATATATCGTAGAATCCATTTCACAGCTAACTAATGTCCTTTACCAGGATCATTCATGTACCTGCTTACAGCACCAACCGCATGTGAAATGTCAGGTCTTGTACACACCATTGCATACATCAAGCTACCAACTACATTTGCATATGGTACCTTTGCCATATATTCTCGTTCTGCATCATTCTTAGGATATAATTGAGCACTAAGCTTAAATTGAGGAACTAGCGGAGTACTTACAGGTTTTGTCTGTTTATTCATACCAAAACGTTGTAGTATCCGCTTCAAATATTGACTTTCGGTCAAACTAAGCTTCCCCTTCTTCCTATTTCTGCTTATCTCCATACCGAGAATCTTCTTGGCTTCTCCCAAATCTTTCATATCGAACTCCTGACTTAGTTGAGCCTTCAACTTTTCAATTTATGCTTGGCTCTTCGATGCAATCAACATATCATCGACGTACAATAGGAGATAGACGAAAGACTCTTTTTGTAGCTTGCGAAAATACACACAATGATCATGTGTGCTTCTGGTATACTTTTGTTGTAACATAAACTGATCAAATCGTTTGTACCACTGTCTTGGGGATTGCTTCAATCCATACAATTATTTGTTCATCTTACAAACCCAATTCTCTTTACCAGCAACAATAAACCCTTCTGGCTGAGACATATAGATCTCCTCTTCTAAGTCACCGTATAGAAACACGGTTTTCACATCAAGTTGAACTAGTTCCAAATCGAACTTTGCTACCAAGGCCAACAAAATTTTAATGGAAGAATGTTTTACAACTAGAGAAAATACCTCATTATAATCGATTCCCTCCTTCTGAGCGTAGCCCTTAGCCACCAACCTTGCCTTGTAGCGAATACCATCTTTGTTAGGAAATCCATCTTTCTTTGCATACACCCATTTGCATCCAATTGCCTTCTTGCCATTAGGTAGTTGTGTCAACTTCCATGTTTTATTCTTCTGAAAGGACAGAAGTTCTTCATCCATGGTTTCCTTCCATCTTTCAACTTCAAGGCTTCTGATTGTATCTTTATATATGGAAGGAACATCATCATGCACAACTGAAAGTGCACAGGCTACCGTATTCTTAAATTGAGCAGGTAGGTCTTCAAAATCCTTGTATCGAGTAGGTACCTTGTCATTTTGTCATCGTGGCCTATCGACTACAGTTTCTTCTTGTTGCTGTGGAGGTTATTGGGTTAAAACCTCTTCATTTGATTCATCTTCTATCAATGGAGGATCAGTTTCTGTCTTATCTTCACTAACTGGATTAACAATTTTGCTTTCAAACTCCACTTGTTTCGGAGTTTGCTCCACCTGCTCTAAAGTGCCATCAATCTTCTTGGTTACCTTTCTCAACAATGCAGATTCATCAAAGGTAACATCTCTGCTAAAGATTATCTTTTTCGTTTCAAGGCACCATAGTCGATATCCCTTAGAACCAGAAGGGATCCCAAAAAAAATGGCTTTCTTGGCTCTTGGGTCCAACTTTGATTCTGTTACATGGTAGTATGCAATTGAACCAAACACATGTAAGAAATCATAATCTCTAGCAGGTTTTCCAAACCATACCTCCATAGGCGTTTTGCCTTCAAGAGCAGACAATGGTAGACGGTTGACGAGATGGCATGCATATGCCACAGCCTCAGCCCAATATTGCTTGCCTAAACCAACATTTGACAACATACACCGAACCTTCTCTAGCAAAGTCTGATTTATACTTTCTACAACTCCGTTTTGTTGTGGTGTTTTTCGAATAGTGAAGTGTCGCACTATCCCTTTTTCTTCACAAACTTTCATAAATGGATCGTTTGTGTACTCAATGCCATTATAAGACCTCAGACACTTGATCTTTTTACCAGTCTGAGTCTCGATCATCTTCTTCCACTTGAGAAAAATCCCCAACACTTCATCCTTTTTCTTCATGAGATACACCCAAACTCTTCTAGAGAAGTCATCAACGAAAGTGACATAATAATGTTTGCCACTCATGGATGGAGTTCTTGTTGGCCCCCATACATCAATATGGATGTAATCCAAAATTCCCTTTGTATTATGAAGATCAGTGCCAAAGCTTACTCTTTTCTGCTTTCCCAATACACAATGCTCATAGAATTCCAGCTTACCGGTTCTCGCACCTTTTAACAGGCCTTGCTTTACTAGAATCTGTAAAGCTTTTTCACCAGCATGTCCCAAACGCATATGCCACAACTTGGTAGTTTCTAAATCTCTTTCTTCATCTGAAACTACTGCTGATGCTATCCCAATAACCGTACTACCAAGGTAGTAGTACAAGTTATTATTCCGAACACCTTTGATCGCTACCAATGCTCCAGAAGTAACCTTCAATGCCCCATTTTGTATGGTCATAGTAAAGCCTTTTGATTCTAAGACTCCCACAGCAATGAGATTCTTCTTCATATCTGGAACATAATGAACATCTGTCAAGACCCTCGTTGAACCATCTTGATTCTTCAAACGAATTATACTAATTCCTAAAACTTTGCATGGATAATCATTACTCATGAAAACAACTCCACCATCTAGTTCTTCAAAGTTAAAGAACCACTCCTTGTTAGGAGACATATGGAAATTACATGCTGAATCAAAAATCCAATCACCAAGATGAGATGCTGTTGACGAACCAACCAATGCAAAATCTGAATTTGAATTGCTTTCAGCTACACATGCATCAAATTGCATAGCTTTTCCTTTCTTTTGCAGCTTCGGACAATTTTTCTTCCAATGGCATTTCTCATGACAAAAGGCACATTCATCTTTACCAAGTCTTCCTTTTGATAGAGATCTACCTCTCATTCCTTTATGTTGTGTTTGTGGACGTCCTCTTATAGACAATGCCTTTGCTGCTTCATTCCTGCTTTCTCTTTTATCTTTCTTTCTAATTTCATAACTATACAAAGCAGTACAAACTTCCTCAAAAGGCACTTTATCCTTCCCAATGAGTAAGCTCGTAATAAGATGATCAAACTCATCAAGAAGGGAGGCTAACAACATCAAGGCTAAATCTTCATCTTTAAAAGTTTCATCCATATTTAACAAATCTACTACTAATTGATTAAAAGCAGTAATGTGGTCATTTATTGTAGTACCTGGAAGGTATTCAAACCGGAACAACTTCTTTTTCAAATAGAGCCGATTTTGTCCACTCTTTTTCATGAGCTTGTTCTCCAACGCCTTCCACAACTTACTTACGGATGTCTCCTTCATGAACGTGTACTTTTGCTCTCTTGAGAGACACGAACGGATTGTACCACATGCCAATCGGTTGATATTTTTCCACTCTACTTCATCTGCTCCATCTGGTTTCTCTTCTTCAATGGCGATGTCTAGACCTTGTTGAAACAGAGTATCTAGAACTTCGCCTTGCCACATTCCGAAATGACCGGTTCCATCAAACTTCTCCACCTCAAACCTTGCGTTCATCACCATAGTTTTGCTTGACGTGGATGACTGGCCTTTGTTTGAAAGAAATTTTTCTTCCGCCATTTCTTCAAATTACAACAACTAGCAACTATATTCCAATAGCAAACAAATGGAATACAAACAAACGGAATACAAACAAATGCCTAGGGTGAAAACCTTCGGCTCTGATACCAATTGTTGGGAAAATCGGGTATATTTTCCCTATTCTAAGTAGTTACTATTCACTTATGATTTAAATGAATAGAACTCAAACTAACCCGACAAAATAATGTTATTGGAAATATAATGCTAAAATAAACTAAAACAGATATTGAAACAGAAATATTAAAGTAGAAAAATAATAATACCAGAAATTTAACGAGGTTCGATATAAATGTTACTTAGGTTCTCGGGCGTCGTTGACCACTTCCACTATCTCCAAATGAATGAACTTTAAAATTACAACTAATTAGGCAAAATTGAGCTAATCAATTACCCTTACAAAAGAGATGAAGATTTATAAATTTTGGGATGTTTACAAATGGTGAATGATGGCTTTATTTATAGCCCCAAAATCAAAACACATCTTCATTCCTAATCAATGTGGGACTTTTCTAATTTTTTCACTAAGGAGCAATATATAACAAAACGACAACGACTGATCACCTCAAACTCACATTCGACCTGGACATCGTGACGGACTTCAAGCAATGGCGCCGACGATGAGGTTGCTTTCCAGTTATGGTGAGCAACGATTCTCCGACAAACGCGAGATATATAGGTTTGTGGAATAGTACATGCAATGAAAATCTAGCTATTTAGACGATTGAATAGAACTTGGTAGGAAATACAATTTTTTTATAACAAAAAGAATTACTTAATTATTCACTTAAAGGTTTTTACATGGTTTGTTTAATAGTGATTGTTAAGTGAAATAAACAATAATACTTTTTCACTGACATAAATTTAAATAATTTTTACAGTAACATAAAATATTCTTTATTTTTAGTTTTTTTAGGACCATAATCAGTATAACGATCATCATAAACACTTTTGATCATTGTATTTTTTTATTTTTTATTTTTTATTTTTTATTTTTTATTTTTTGCATGACGATTAGATTAAAAAAAATCAATT
Source organism: Hippophae rhamnoides (assembly GCA_033030585.1). Taxonomy (NCBI): domain Eukaryota; kingdom Viridiplantae; phylum Streptophyta; class Magnoliopsida; order Rosales; family Elaeagnaceae; genus Hippophae; species Hippophae rhamnoides. Next base: position 55,390,467 of record CM065433.1, on the reverse strand, counting down.
CATTGTTCTAGAAGTATTTTTTTTTAAGCAATGAACACTCATAACTTATAGATAAACATGTAGATAACTTAATTTGATTTATGCAAATTTCTTTGTATAAAAACATAATTAGTATAGTAGACAAAAATATTAAACAAATGTTATGGGCAAAACTTAATTATATTTAATCTCAAAGGCTAATTTTTTCATAGATCCAACACAATTAACATATATTAGTGAAATAAGCATATATAAGTAGTAACCAATTTGTGTAAGCATGCGTAGTGTGTATGTTGTCTACTTACATAGATTTTTGAAATCTAATTTTTTCCTTTTCTTCAAGTACCCGAAGAATATCAAATTATATATACATAAAACAAAAAACAATTGAATTTCTATTTTGAATGTTATTGATAGTACCATCAAGGACTTCCGGCCCACACAAGTGAAAGGGAAGGGCACTTTCTCAGTCATAATCTCCAATTAGTTCAAATAATAAAAATTCATACTTGAACTCAAATTCTTGAAAGTATACTCAAAATCTTAATTGACTTATAACTTAACAAAATAGCCAATAATTTGAAATTCACATAATATTTCATATATTCCCACGGCTCTTAAAAAATGGAATTGAATATAAATATTTCAACAAATTTTTCAGAAACCAAACATGGTTTTAATAAAAATTAACAAAAAACGGAAGCAAAATACAAATAATATGCCATTTTTTAATGAACAAATTAAAACAAAATAGAAACTAGACATAAAGACTCAAGTTTGGTTTGATTACAAAGTGTTCCAAGGTGACTCTCCGACGAACCTTTAGCCTCTAACTTCGCCACAATTAACCCTAATAGTAACAGAAACTGAATCTATAGCAAATAAAAAAAAAAGAACAAACTTAATAGTCAAAGAAAACTGTAATGAGCGATACCAAGCTTATCATCTTATTCATACAAAATTACAAACGCATAATATCCAAACGCATAACAACATCGAGGGTGGTCTGCGATGTGTGGGCTAGCAAGAAGGTGGCACATTGGTGGATGGTGCTTCATAGGGTTTGCATCACGGGACTGTCAACTGGGTTTGTTGGGTTACGATAGTGTGACTAGTTGCAGGTTATGAGGGTGGGTTGGTTGCTAGCAGGAGTGGGCATTTTCAGGTTAAGAGCTATACGCGAGGGTGGGAATTTTCATGTTATTAGGAAATGAGTGATTTCGAGTGTTACTGAGTGATTTGGAGTGAGAAGGATAAAGCAATGAGAAATGAGAAAGATAAGACAAAGAGTTGAGTTGTTATGGTTTTTAAGTAAAGAAAAATGATGAAAATAAGTAAGTATATATAATGAATGAATAGCATACATTAAATCCCTTAACATTAGAGATTTATAAATCCATTAAAATTGAATTATCTTTTATATTTGACAAAAGTTTTATATTAAAAAATCTGTACTTTTTTTTTACCCTTCTAAGTTAGTAATTAGGTAAGTCAACTCTATCTAAATATTAGAACATAAAAATGTTTGAATACTTTAACATAGAACTGTAATGATATGTCTTCTAGGATGATCTAAAAAATTTTTGCTAACAAATTTTTCTCAAAAATAAAATTATTACCTTTTTTAGATTATTTTTTGTCAAAAAAAAATGTTATTAATATTTTTCATCAAACTTATTAGAATATGTGACAAAATTTTATCACAAAAAATAATCGAATATTTTGTTGGAAAAAAATCTATCATCAAAAATATATTTTTTTAGTGTAAAAACATGTATATATTTAACAAAAAAATAAAAATAATAATTATATTAATCATCAAGAGAAAAACTAAATAAGACAATTAATGAAATTGAAAAGAGATAAAATCTCAATTTTGCCATAAAAATAAGTTAAAAGTCTCCTAAAATTGTACTTAAAGACTTCAAATTTGGAGAAATATTCATATTCACGTTAATTATACACATAAATACAATAACTTAGTTTGAACATACATTTTTATAGTATTCACAAAGAGCATATACTAGTCATTTTTCACAAGGAATTTTTTTAAAATAATCTTGAGTACATATATCATTACTATAAAAGGAATATTTAATTCGATATGTAAAGCAAGTTTTTTTAAAAACTGACTTATAATGAATTTAAAGTTTGTTCGGTGTAAAACCGATGCTATTTACATAAGGTAACGTCGATTTACACCTGAAAAAGACGTTATCCATGTATTGATAATTTCCTATTATATTTTATTTATTGTTTAAATGGATATGTGTTATTTTTGTATTTTACTTATATCATTTGATAATTTCATATTGAATAAAACTAATTAAAGAATAAAAGTTTGAATAAATTACCTAGTAATTTTTTTATCGGGAAATATCAACTTGAGGCAAGTAAAAATGATCATTGTATGATATAAACACAGATAGCTCGATTGAAAAAATTTAGGGGATCCTTGAAGGCCCCATTAATAATGCGATTGATTCTTGACCGAGTGTTCGTAGTTGAATAATATGAAAATCGGTGAGCTGTGAAATGTAATTTAAAAAAAAAAAAGTTACTAATTCTCAAAATTTATCAGTCTTTTACCTCTGTGACTTCTCGATGTAGGTTTATGAAAAAAGAACAGAGTAATAATAAAATTAATTAAAGGAGTAAATACATAGTTAATGAAGAAAATAATTAATTAGTATAAAAGTACCTTCTTTTTGAGGAATATATGAGTAATAATTAATAGTGTTATTTTCAGTTCCTAAGCTCCATGAAGAGCATTAATTCTCAGTCACAACTTAGGCTAGCATGTTAGAGAAAGAAAGAGATGGGTAAATTAAGGCGAGAAATAAGTGGAGATTAAAAAGGGAAGGTAATTAAACAAGAGGTTATACTATATTGAGATATTTTAATTGTGGAATATTGAGGATGTATTGTATTATTTACAGCTAGCTAGCCAAATAATATTATTATCCAAAATTAATTAAGGGTTGATTTGTTTGGTTTCCTGGAAACTTCGTCGTTTTGAAGTTAGAAATGTATTTCAAGTTGTGACAATGGTTTCATATCTTGATCAGCTAGCTAGAAATGGTTGAGAGCTTAAGTAAAATTACATAATTATTTAGAGCAGTCTGTCACGTCCCGCCCAAACTATCCCTAAAAATCCAAATAAATAGTGGTTGCCTAAAGGATCTAGGCTTTTTTACATGGAAAGTTCTAGAGTTGCCTAGAGAAGTCTAGAAAGGGCTAGAGTTGGACGGACTCAACTCAAGCTTGAAGACCCTAGATTGTTCCAGAGCACACTGGAGGTCTTAGAATGGTGGAACGTTCTAGAATGTCGGATGGTTCGGGAAGGACGTGGAAGCATGAATACCGGAAGGTCGCATGAAGGCGAGCTAGACAAACCTGTAAGACTACAGAGTTGGCACATGAAGATCCTAGAGCCTTGTGGCACATCAGTAGATAAATCTAGAATACCCTTGTACATTCTAGACTAGGAAGACTCTAGAAAGTGGTGGCATGCTTTCTGCTTAGAACCACACTATAAATAGACTACTTGGTCCTTCATTTGCATTCATCATCTTTGGGAATTCTGAAGAATCAGATTATCATAAACTTTCAGAGCAATACAAAGCATTCTTTGCATACTCTCTTACTATTCTCTTTGGAGTTCCATTTTTGGATTGAAAGAGCGAGGCTTAGGCGACGGACCGAGGAAGTGCGCATCGCTACTTAAGAAATTAAGGTCGTGATTACTGGTATCGAGCATTAGGTTGAAGCAATCTTACTCTCGCATAATAAACGTTAACGTTGTCCATCTACTCCGACGTTGATGTTCCACCTATGGAACGTGGACGTGAGGAAACCGGAAACCATCAAAAGAAGCCCGAGCCAAGTCGAAAGACATACTTTCTAGCTTGGAAGACGTGTTGGGAGTGCGCGGACAGGCAGGGGGCTGTTTGATCGGGTTGACAACTTAGAGGAGCGTTGCAATGGCTTGGAGGCCGAGGATGTGGAAATCCACGCGGTTAAGATGTCACTCAACCAGCTAGACGGTGGATTGAGGCAAGAGATTGATGGGTTAAAGGCGGAACTTGCAGTGGGATCTTGTCCAAAGAGAACTTGCCAATGTATTGCATAGAATGGAGATACGGGTGGTGATCTAGCTACATGTAGCGGGGCTATGGCCGCGGGAACTAGTGCAACCACCGTCATGAGGCTAAGAGGGTGGTTGGACGTTCCCAAGCCCAAGACCTTTAATGGCGTTAGGAACGCCAGGGGAAGTGACAACTTCACATGGGGGCTAGAACAATACTTTGAGGCTACGGCCAACGGACCACGCCAAGATCCGAATCGGCTGACCTACGTATTTATCCGACACCGCGATGTGCGGTGGAGACGGAGACGTGGAGATGTGCAACGAGGGGTTTGCACAATTGACACCTTCAAGACTTCAAAAGGAGTTCAAGATGCGATTCTTCCTGTAAATGCGAAGAGAGGCAAGGGCGGCTGCGACCAAGAAAGCAGACGGGTAGCATTAGGGATTATGTGAAGGAGTTCACAACCTCACGCTTGAAGTCCCCGACACAACCGACAAGGATGCCTTATTCTTGTTCGTGGACGGTCTCCAATCGTGGGCCAACCTTGAGCTCAAGCGACGTGGTGTCCAAGACTTATCTTCGGCCATTGCGACCGCGAAAGCTTGGTGACTACCACAAACAAGGAGGGCTCCAAAGCCACGGACAAGAAGTTTGGTGGAGAGAAGAGTAATGGAGGCCATGCCAAGAGTCGTGATCCAAAAATCATAAAGGCAACTCCTCATTCAAGCCACGGACAAAGTGGAAGGAGAAGGAGGATCGGAATGCCTCAAAGCCCCGTGTAACGCGTTTGGCATTTGCGACGGACCGCGTGGGCACGTGAATGTCCGAAGAGGAAGGCATTGAGTGCCTTAGTTGCCTCCACTACACATGGTCAAGATGGAGGTGAGTCGGACGACGGTGCAAAGATGGGTTCTTTGCGCCTACGGGTGCACGCAGAAGTGCCCCAAAGACCCCAAAGGGCAATGCACGTGGACGCCGCCATCAATCGGAAGGTCGCCAAAGCATTGGTCGACACAGAGCATCTCACAACTTTGTTTCGGTGGAAGAAGCAAAGAGACTTGGCCTAAAGGTTGTCAATGGAGGATCTCTCAAGCGATTAACTCAACAAAGATTACCATTACGTGGAGTCGCTCGCTGAGTTAAGGTCGGTCTTGGTGCTGATGGCCAAGTGGACTTATCGGTGGCGCACATAGATGACTACTCGATGGTATTCGGCATGGAGTTGGACCGGGTAAGAGCTTTCTTGGTGCCCCGTACTCAAACTCCATGTGCATCGTGGATGGTTCGAAGGCTTGCGTGGTGCAGACGGACGGGACCACCAAACGCACAACCCAAGCTCTCTCGGCCTTCCAAATCAAAAGGGGATTGAAGAGGACGAAGAGAGTTACTCGACCATCTCAAAAGAGTACGACGGTGAGGAGTCGCCAAAGCCAAGCTTGTCGACGGACGTGAAGTTGTCCCAGATAAGTCCCGTGACGGTGATGTTTGAAGCGGCCACCAAAGTCAAGCTTGCCAACCAGCGTTACCCCGTGATAAGTCCCATGAGGTGATGTCTGAGGTGTCACCAGCAAGTCAAGCTTGCCAACGGAAGGCAAGCTACCCCGCATAAATCCCCAAGGGGTGATCGTGGCCTCACCCAAAACGGTTACCTCAAAGGAGGAGGCGAACCATGAAGTCGAGTTGGAGCTCGACACACCGTTAATGAGCCACGGCCGGTGGAAAAATCGAGTTGCGCGGGGACGTGGTACGGTGACCCACGCGCCGAGTCGAAGGAAGACAAAGCGGCATATACCCTGAGGTGCTGGCCGCCGCCTTCATTCCGCAGAGTGGGAAAGTGTCTCTATGGATTTCATCACCTTACTGCCAAAATCAAAGGGCTTTGGCAGAAGATTATCATGGTGATTAATCGCTTCGACAAGTATGCAACATTCATACTGGCTTAATGGATGCAGAGACGGCAGATGAGATGGCATGTTTGTTCCTCAAGAATGTTGTGAAGCATTGGGGGATCCCGTCTAATATTGTGAGTGACCGAGACCCACGATTCATGGGGAAATTTTGGACTGAACTATTCAAGCTATTGGGATCAGACTTGAATTTCTCTACCAGGTTCCACCCCCAAAACGACGGCCAAACGGAACATGACAATGCATTGCTGGAGTTGTATCTTAGGCACTTTGTCAGTGCCAATCAGCATGATTGGGCTAAGTTGCTGGATGTAGCCCAATTTTCCTACAATTTGCAAAGGAGCGAGTCTACCCCGAAGAGTCCCTTCGAGATCGCTGGGCAGCACATGACCCTCGTACCTGCCACGAGCTATGAAGGAAAGAGCCCAGCGCCAAGTTTGCCGCGCGGTACGAACAAGCAATGGGTCGAGCCTATTTGCATAAGGCGTCTAAGAAGATGAAAAAAATGGGCCGACAAGAAGAGGAGGATGATAGAGTTTAAGGAAGGTGATTTGGTCTGGTAAAACTATTGCCCCAACAATTCAAGTCCTCGGAAGGTTCGTAAGGGGTTGGTACGGAAGTACGAGGACCGTTTCATGTCTCGAAAGCAGGTAAGGTGTCATAAGCTACAACTCCCTCCAAAGCTTAAAATATATCCCGTTTTTCTATGGAAGTACGCTAAAACCTTACCACGTGGAGACGAGGATGACATAAGTCGGGAGTATCAAAGAGAGCACCTACCGCGGTGTGATAACCTCCTTTGATAAGGAAGTGGACTCACTCGGGACCGCGATCCGACGTCCAGAAAGGCGTACCAAGTTATAGGGAATACTTGGTCAAATGGAAGAACGCCTCGGATAAAGAAAGCAGGCCGGGAACCCGAGGAATCTTTGCGGTTCAAAGCCAGACGACATCGAGAGGTTCAAGCTTGAAGGCGCGCGAGGGCGTCGCGAACTTAAGTGGGGGAGGGTGTCACGTCCGCCCAAACTATCCCTAAAAATCCAAATAAATAGTGGTTGCCTAAAGGATCTAGGAAACTTTTCTACATGGAAAGTTCAGGGTTACTTGCCGAGAAGTCTAGAAAGGGCTTTAGAGTTGGACGGACTCAACTCAAGCTTGAAGACCTCAGATTGTTCCAGAGCACACTGTAGGGTGCTAGGGAATGGTGGAACGTTTCAGAATGCGCAGGATGGTTCGGAAGGATGTGGAAGGCTGTGGAAGCTTACGAACGTCTCGGAAGGATGAAGGCTGGAAGCTTGCGAATACCCCGGAAGGTGCGTGAAGGAGCCAGACAAACCTGAAGACTCAGAGTTGGCATGAAGATCCTAGAGCCTTGTGGCACATTGCAGATAAATCTAGAATACCCTGTATGCATTCTAGACTGGGAAGCATTTCTAGAAAGTGGTGGCGATGCTTTTAAGGCAGTACCACTTGTATAAAGACGGCACTTCTTGGCCTTCATTCGCATTCATTGTTACGTAAGAATTCTACAACTCTGAAAGAATACAAAGCATTCTTTGCATACTCTCTTACTATTCTCTTTGGAGTTCCATTTCTGGATTGAAATGCAGGCTTAGTGCGACGGATCGAGCTAAGTGTCGCACGATCACTACTTAAGAAATTAAGGTCGTGACAATCGCTGGCATAACATATCAATTAATTAGCAAACGGGTGGTCCCACTCCCAAACTCCCAGATGGCATCGGGCAGAGTTAGTTGGAACTTGGGAGCACTACTACTTACTAATTATATACAAGTGGTTTAACCCCTTTTGATGTTTTGCTGGATTGTGGCATTTATAGCGTGATAATCTTAAATATGCCAACTCTTGTTTACATAGCATGATTCTTGTTTACAAATAAGTTTTAAATTTAATTATTTTTACATGTTATATATAAATATATATATATATATATATATTAGTAACGTATAATTTTGTAGAGGAATTAAAAAAATTATATAAATAAATTATTCAAACAAAACCCATAAAAGAAAATTATCTACTACTTAACAATAAAGATTAGATTCTACAATAATAATAAAAATTACCTACTACTTAACAATGAAAATTAGCCTACAATAACAAATATGATATTTAACTTTCACTACTTATATATATATATATATATATCCAACCATGCTTATCAAATATTACATATAATTAAGAATAAAAAAATCTAAGTTTAGTATCACCTTAACATAATTAATATTTTATATATAATATTAATAAAAATAACAATAATAAAATATATTTTTAGAATATTTATGGGAATTTCTAGTACATCAAAGACTAGATGCTTGGAAGATCATAATAAATCATAAATCTATAAATTTAATTTAATTTTTATTATTTTAGTAAAATATACAAATTGAGTTGGTATCCTTTAGAATTTTCCCTGTAGTATATTATATGCCACAAATGGACTTGTGTTGGCTATAATATATGTCTTCCAATTCGTTTACATATCCCAGTTCGTGCTCCAACTGTTGCGTTCTCATCTCCCTTTTATATCGTTGGAAATATTTTTTTTTTAATTAAATGATTATACTATATATGTAATTGTAATTTAAATTTAAACCGTTTACGATAATATCTGTTTTATATGTAATTAGTATTTTATAATTTATCAAATATTTTCAATGCCTAATTTCTCCCTTACGCATTAATCTATGACATTAATTAAGTTATTGTATATTAAAAAGTGATAGATAAATTATTAATTAAAAGTAAAATAATAAAATTATGAGAATAATTACTAATAATTAAGGTGCCAATTCAATAATGACATGTTGTTTAATGTATGATTTTTTTTTTTAAAAGCCTTTCCTTTAAAGTGATTGATACCAGGTAGAAGAAGCTTAAGAATATTTCCTTGTAGTTAGTTATGTTTGAGCCAGTATAAATTGCTAGTAACGGTATATTATTTGAAACTTTGATGTATTTTGAAAATGTAATTGATTTTGTTTGTAATTTTTATTAAATAAAAAATTATCATTTTTTAATTAAAAAAAAGTTGGGGGAAGTAATTGGGAACCAATTTACGTGGTTTTTCCTCACTTCACAATCCTCTTTCAGTAGGGATTCCTTATTTATACATAATATAAAGTATTAAAAAAATGGGAGAATAACCATTGTGCTATATAAATTATAATGACATATAAATTGTTTTCCTAATTATTTTTTTCCTATTGGGCCTCCATCATTTAATAAAGGGCCAAATTACAGTAAAAGTTCTAAATTCTAAAAGCTTTTAGCCCATTCAAATCTGACTACTTTATAGTCAAATCAAGAGAATTTTCTTTATGAGCATTTTGTAACAAGCGAGGAAGAGAACATGTGGTAAAAGCAATATTTTAAATTCCCAGCATAAGCCATAGTGAAACTATAGTGGCTTGTCGTCATATTTATTAAATACTATTAAATATTTTGATTGTTTAATTTTTATAGGATAAAAGGCAATTTTATCTTTTATTACTATAATTTTATTACTATTATTATTATTATTATTATTATTATTATTATTATTATGTGTAAATCAGAATTACTATAAATCTTATATTTTAATATATTTGTTTATACATGTTTGTAACAGAAAAAAATATTTATTAATTATATAAGATTAAAAATTTTAATTTTTTCTATAAATAAAATTCATTGTTTATTATTTTAATCAACAACACAAGAACATTATTCTCTTCTTATTAATCTATCTCTTGTTTTACAAATATAAGATCATAATTCTTTAAGTTTCTTTATTTGGTTAATCTATCAAACATTAATTGTTGTGTTTGATTAATTAATAAGTTTAATTATTAGTTTATGATATTTTGATCATATGTTATTATAGTTTTTTTTATTTTTATTCTTGAATTGTTAGATCAAATAATTGTGTCTGTCATATTATAATTATTTTGTTTGATTATTAATTTCAAATGAATTATTTTTATTAAACTTGTGCTTAATCTTTTTGCTCTAAAATTTATTAATTGATTTGATTTAAGATTTAAGTAACATATGTTTTAAATCATAGAGTTAGGATTATTCATTATTAAATTCGTTTTATAACACATATGGTCACTTGTGTTTTTGCGTTAACCTTTTTTGTAATTGATTTGTGAGCATATCTGAGTGGTGAAAACCTTATTGGAATATTGATCTAAAAATCGCTCACACTAATATTAGAAAATTGTAAAAATAAAGCAAGGGCTCATAAGTAAGGTACATGTGGGTAGTATTCTATGGAGGGTAGCAAAAGACCGAGTTTATACTTGAACATTTGTTTTTCATAGTGAAAAGTTAAGTGGTGCGTTGAATCGATGGTTTTTCTCTTAGATTAGGGTTATGACCTAGGTTGTTTCCACTTAAAAATATCGTGTTATTCTTTCATTTTTGTATTTTATTTTTATACGCGATTACATACCTAGCCATTTTGTTTAGGTTATTAAATTATAAATTGATAAAAATTGAAAATAAAATATTCATCTCCTCTAAATTAATTAGGTTCGTATTTTATAAACTTTCAATTAATATTATAGCCAACACTAAATACACTTAGTGTTGATTTTGTGGATTTTTATTATGGATCATTTTATCGAGTATTATAGCTTAGATGATGAGAAACTTGAATCTTCTTTTCTCTTTAAATATAATGTTAAAAGTTCTAAATAACTATTTTCTAAATGTCTTAAAGTCATAAAAGAGAATAATATTTTACAAGAATAAAATAATATTTTGATCATATGTTATTATAGTTTTTTTATTTTTATTCTTGAATTGTTAGATCAAATAATTGTGTTTGTCATATTATAATTATTTTGTTTGATTATTAATTTCAAATGAACTATTTTTATTAAACTTCAGGCTTAATCTTTTTGCTTTCTAGTATTTGTTAGTTGTTTTGATTTAAGATTTAAATGACATATGTTTTAAATCATATAGTTATGATTATTCATTATTAAATTCGTTTTATAACACATATGGTCACTTGTGTTTTTGTGTTAACCTTTTTTGTAATTGATTTGTGAAAGCATATCCGAGTGGTGAAAAGCTTATTGGAATATTGATCTAAAAATCGCCACACTAATATTAGAAAATTGTGAAAATAAAGCGGTGCTCATAAGTAAAGTACGTGTGGATAGTATTCAAATCAGGGTAGCAAGCAGAAGTTTATACTTGAACATTTGTTTTTCATAGTGAAAAGTTAAGTGGTGCGGTGAATCGATGGTTTTTCTCTTAGATTAGGGTTATGACATAGGTTGTTTTCACTTAAAAATATCGTGTTATTCTTTCATTTTTGTATTTTATTTTTATACGCGATTACATACTTAGCCATTTTGTTTAGGTTATTAAATTATAAATTGATAAAAATTGAAAATATAATATTCACCTCCTCTAAGTTAATTAGGTTCGTATTTTATAAACTTTCAATTAATATTCTAGCCAACACTAAATACACTTAGTGTTGATTTTGTGGATTTTTATTATGGATCATTTTATCGAGTATTATAGCTTAGATGATGAGAAACTTGAATCTTCTTTTCTCTTTAAATATAATGTTAAAAGTTCTAAATAACTATTTTCTAAATGTCTTAAAGTCATAAAAGAGAATAATATTTTACAAAAATAAAATAATATTTTGATCATATGTTATTATAGTTTTTTTATTTTTATTCTTGAATTGTTAGATCAAATAATTGTGTTTGTCATATTATAATTATTTTGTTTGATTATTAATTTCAAATGAACTATTTTTATTAAACTTGTGCTTAATCTTTTTGCTCTAGAATTTGTTAGTTGATTTGATTTAAGATTTAAATGACATATGTTTTAAATCATATAGTTATGATTATTCATTATTAAATTCGTTTTATAACACATATGGTCACTTGTGTTTTTGTGTTAACCTTTTTGTAATTGATTTGTGAGCATATCTGAGTGGTGAAAAGCTTATTGGAATATTGATCTAAAAATCGCTCACACTAATATTAGAAAATTGTGAAAATAAAGCAGGGGCTCATAAGTAAAGTACATGTGGATAGTATTCAATGGAGGGTAGCAAAAGACCGAGTTTATACTTGAACATTTGTTTTTCATAGTGAAAAGTTAAGTGGTGCGGTGAATCGATGGTTTTTCTCTTAGATTAGGGTTATGACATAGGTTGTTTTCACTTAAAAATATCGTGTTATTCTTTCATTTTTGTATTTTATTTTTATACGCGATTACATACTTAGCCATTTTGTTTAAGTTATTAAATTATAAATTGATAAAAATTGAAAATACAATATTCACCTCCTCTAAGTTAATTAGGTTCGTATTTTATAAACTTTCAATTAATATTCTAGCCAACACTAAATACACTTAGTGTTGGTTTTATGGATTTTTATTATGGATCATTTTATCGAGGATTATAGCTTAGATGATGAGAAACTTAAATCTTCTTTTCTCTTTAAATATAATGTTAAAAGTTCTAAATAACTATTTTCTAAATGTCTTAAAGTCATAAAAGAGAATAATATTTTACAAGAATAAAATAATGTTTTGATCATATGTTATTATAGTTTTTTTATTTTTATTCTTGAATTGTTAGATCAAATAATTGTGTTTGTCATATTATAATTATTTTGTTTGATTATTAATTTCAAATGAACTATTTTTATTAAACTTGTGCTTAATATTTTTGCTCTATAATTTGTTAGTTGATTTGATTTAAGATTTAAATGACATATGTTTTAAATCATATAGTTATGATTATTCATTATTAAATTCGTTTTATAACACATATGGTGACTTGTGTTTTTGTGTTAACCTTTTTGTAATTGATTTGTGAGCATATCTGAGTGGTGAAAAGCTTATTGGAATATTGATCTAAAAATCGCTCACACTAATATTAGAAAATTGTGAAAATAAAGCAGGGGCTCATAAGTAAAGTACATGTGGATAGTATTCAAATGGAGTAGCAAAAGACTAGTTTATACTTGAACATTTGTTTTTCATAGTGAAAAGTTGAAGTGTTGAATCGATGGTTTTTCTCTTAGATTAGGGTTATGACATAGGTTGTTTTCACTTAAAAATATCGTGGTTATTCTTTCATTTTTGTATTTTATTTTTATACGCGATTACATACTTAGCCATTTTGTTTAAGTTATTAAATTATAAATTGATAAAAAATTGAAAATACAATATTCGCTCCTCTAAGTTAATTAGGTTCGTATTTTATAAACTTTCAATTAATATTCTAGCCAACACTAAATACACTTAGTGTTGGTTTTATGGATTTTTATTATGGATCATTTTATCAAGGATTATAGCTTAGATGATGAGAAACTTAAATCTTTTTTTCTCTTTAAATATAATGTTAAAAGTTCTAAATAACTATTTTCTAAATGTCTTAAAGTTATAAAAGAGAATAATATTTTATAAGAATAAAATAATAATTTAAATTTGAGTATTGTAGGTTTGAAAGAAGATAATAATATTTTACAAGAACAAAAATAATACTTTGAATTTGAGTATCGTAAGTTTGAAAGAAAAAAATAATAAAATTGTTACGGATAATAAAAAACAAGTGAAAGAACACAAAAAATCAAGTGAGTTAATGGATAGATTTACCATCGAAACTCAACACTTTGATAAAATATTGAGCATGCATAAGTCAAATGGTAATACACATGGTTTTTGTTTTAAGAACGAGAGTTTTACACTTTCAACATCTAATGCCATATTTGTAAGGTCTTCAAAATTTCACATTAAGTCTATATGTGTAAGGTTAATTAAGTTATTATTTTATAAATTTTTAGTATTTAATTTACATGGTAAATAGTATCTATAAGTATCATATAATTTTAGATTTTAAAAGTTTAACTCGATATAATTATGTTGATTATAAAAGCTATTACTTTGTCGATAATAAAAGCTAGCTACCATTAAATTACAAAATGAATATGTTTTTTTTTATTTATTAAAAAAAATTAAGATAAATTTGTTTGTTTCTTTGCATTGGGGCTGCACTTGGATTGAGATGCGTGTCTCGGTTGTGTGATGCATAGCATTACCACTCAATCATGAATGTCATTTGGCAGGTCAATATAGTATTAGTATATTGAATTACATTGCTTTTTAACGGCTTCCACTAAATTACACGTTCAACAGTCGTTAGAAGCCATTAATTAATATATAGGAGTTGAGTTTGTTCGGCATATAAAGCAACCAAATAAATATTTTAATAAAGGAGTATATTGTACTGCTTTGAATCGGATAGCTTGCGAGTATCAACCAACACGTTGTCCTCATAGTCGTTACATATATTTGGTGGCAAGTGGAAATAGTTTGATAGTGACTACCAAATTAAATACCGAAATTAAGCATCACATTATTCAAAAAATAAAAAAATAAAAAAAAATGCAACCTTTAAAGCGAAGTTTACATCATTTTCTCATCATGATATATGCTCTTATACAAGTTCTCAACCCTTATTTTCGTGTTATTCTTTCACTTAACATGTTCAATCCTCAAATTTTCCTTTTTAATTTCATAAATTGATCTTTTTTTTTGTTTAAATGTGATATCAATTTAGTATTTAAATTTTAAAAATATTATCCCCTGAATAGTTAGTGTGAGCACACAACAAAAACAACACAAAAAATAAGGTAAGTACTTGTCTTTTCTTTTCTAAATTCACTTATCAAAACAATTTGAGATTTAGGTTGATATTAAATTAACGATTCTTTAAATCATTTTATTTGTTTTATTAAGATATATTTATCATATAATTTTTATAAAAATAATATTAATAACTTTGTTTTAAAAATTATGATACTTTAATCAAGTAACTTTATACTTATGTGTTTATTTTTAAAATAAAAAATGATATTTTAATTACATAATTATAAAATTATATATTTAAAATATATTAATTTTAAAAATCAAATAACTTATGTATATATTTTAAATATTATGTGATAAAAATATTTAAATAATATATTTTTAATAACCACTGAGGATAATTTTCTGTTTTCTGCTTCTATATTTAACCGTATCAACTAATATACCAAATGTAGTTAAATCAATAAAGTATTTCACCAAATGCCAATAAGGGGATTATTTCGATGATAAAAGAATTGGAAACTATTAACTGTTGATGAATCATTTTGGCTACTCAACTACTATTTTTTTTTTTTGTTGTTGTGGTAAACATTAGATATTCAATTAAATAGTAATTTTAGTGTATGGTTTATATTTTTTTAACGTTCAAATTAAACTTTTTAGTTACACACAATCAAATAACGGATGAAATTATAATTAAAAGAAATATTTCAAAAAATATATATATTTATACCGGTTCAATTCAATGGTTATCATAATTATTTTTCATTATATTTAGTTATAAAATTGATAATTACACATTTTAACACGATAGCTCATCGATTAAAAACAATGTTTATTTTTCTTGGTTTTAGAATAAGATTTTTTTTTTCATGCCATGTTAAAATCATTTAATATATAAAAAGAATATGACTTGAAAAGGAAAGATAAATTACATTCGTGAAATCATTAATTAAATTAAAGTTCCTAAGGTTTTTGACATAAAGGGTAAAAATAGAGTTAAAAGTAATTCAATACAGATTTCATTATTAAATTAAATAGATGTACAAACATTTATTATAATTAGTTATTTTTAGTAGAAATGCAATTTTAGTAATCATGACATGTAAAGTCTATGAGAAGTTAATTGTTTGAGTCTCCGAGCTGTGCAATGGCGTGTAATTTTGAGAAAAAGAAATTTTATGAATAACTTAAATTTAAACCTAGTTTTATATTTATATTATTTAAATTTTATCACGTATTAATAATATTATTTAAAAGATTAAATTATTTTTAAATTTTTTAAACCAATTATGATATATAGTAAAACATAAAAAATATACTTGAAAAAAAAAATAAATAATATTAATATAAAAGTATATTTTAATCGCATATAATTGAATCTATAATTATCCACGAAAATTTTACTTAGAATATATTAACTGTAATTGATAAGACATTAGACGTTATAATATTGAAAGTATGGTTAATTGAAAGCGATAATATATTAATATTATTTTTATATACATAAAAATATATATTTTAATAATATAAAACATAATATTTTGAATAATTAGCTGTAAACATTTTTTTTTATTTTATCTAAATATATATAAAATTAACATGAAATAATTATGGGGAATAAGATAACCGTTTTCACGGCATATTCTATGTATAACATTTATCTTTCTTAAAAAAAGAACGTGGGAATAGAGAGAAAGGAAAATCTTGAAAGAATTGAAGGGGAACCATGCAATGAATCAATTAGTTGTATTGGAACCCTAAAATAGCACGGCTAACAACCATATCCCCTTGGAAATTTCAAGGAGTTTAAAAAATAAAAAATAAAAAAAGAGAGGCTTTACTGGAAAGCGAAGGCAAAGTTATTTAAAAAAGAAATCCCACTAAAAAATTAAAGACCATTTTGGGGGTAAACCAACAAAACCTTCTCTCTAGCTTGCTTTCTCTGTAAAATGAAGAAAAGCACAAAAGGATTGGAAGAATCCTAACAAGGAAACTTCCGTATTTGTACAACAAAAAAGCCAATAGAATCAAAGCATCAGATATTATCATTATTTAAATTATTATTATTATTAATTTTATTTAATACTAATATTATTAAAATGTAATTAAGAATACTTGTGAAATAAATTTTTCATATGATTTATAATATTAAAAATAATTGTGATAACATCTTTATTTTATCATAATTCTCATCATCATCATCATATATATATATATATAACCAAATTTAACTCCTCTGTCTCCGTTAATTCCTTTGTACGACCTTTTGTTTCTAAATTCTATTTTGGCATCCTATATATATATATATATAAGAGAGACGATGTTCCTTAAAGTGTAATACGTTAGGCTTTAAGATAACGATTTTCTTTGAACTATATCTAAATGCATTTAGATAAAAAATTAATTTTACCTTTTCTTGAACATTTTCTTTGAACATTTTCTTGAAAACAACGGGATAAAAAATGATATTTTTAAATTTGAGTTCTAAAGAACCTAACTAAATAATTTCACTTAAGGTAATCTAATGACTTTTATACTATATCTAAATGCCACGTGGGATTTACCTATATATGATAAATAAATAAAATATACCTACCCATTTATAGTACTACATTAGTATAGAAGAAAAAAAAATTGTCTCGATGATTCCCAAATTATGTGTCACAAACTTATTATTTTTAATACTTTTATTTTTTCATGATATTTCTACTTTGTACGAGCTAATTAAAGAATAACACGTTACTTTAATGCTTATGATATGGAATGGTGATGTACATAGAGTATTCCTCAATAAAAAATTGATGAATCGTTAATTTACCTTGCGGTAGTATGCTGAGTTGGTATAATATGCACAAGCTATTTGGTTTCTTTTAAAAATTTATATGCTTTTTTAGTTTATCGGAATTGAAAATACATTGAAAAATTAAATAAATAATAATTTTTTTAAGAAAATAGAATTTTATTAACGATCAAAAATTATGATCTAGATAAAAAATTAAAATTGTTAAATAAAAACTAAAAATCTTATTAAATATACAAAAAAAAACCTTGAGCTATTATATTTTACTTTATTGTAAAGTTTTTCGATCGACTATTTTCTTCAAGAAAATAAAATATTAATATTATATTATAATTTTTATGATATTTAACATTATAAATTTAGATAAAGATATAGATCAATAAAAAAATATAATATTTATAAGTATAAACATAACATAGATTATCATAAATAAACATCTAAATGAGAAAAAATCATCTTAGAATCATATCTAAGGGAAGAAACAATACAAATATATATTTTTTATTATAATGATATAGTGATATACTACTTATAGCATAACAATTTTGTTTTTTTTTTGTTCGGTTGCTAGTGAGTTATTGATCAATTTTTTTTATTATTTTTGTCACCATTGATGATTTGTAATTGAAAGTGTTTTTCGTACCATTAATCAATTTATTTGATTTCATATGATTTATGTTCAAAATATTTTTAAATTCAATGAGTTAATTAGTAATTGATATAGATATAATGGATTCAAGAGAGACAAACAAGCTAAAATACATATAGAAACATGCCTAGCTAATATCACCTTAAAATAAATATATGAAAAAAAAACACATTATTGAAGTATTCTTATGTAACTAAAAAGCCAATACAAAGAAAATATATTCAAGAGAGTCGATCAAACTACGATAAGATATGACTCTTTTGTGTTGTTAAAATTTTCTCCCCATTTTTTTCTATCAATTATAAAATAGTGAGAGAAAAATACATACAATATTTTTTATATGAGTAAACCTCAGCTAAGACAACCATCAATTTTAACTTTTATTCTCGTATTATTACAAGTTCGAGAGTCAAGTTACACTATTTAATTAGAAAAAAAAAATGAATACTATAATCAATATAGTAAGGAAAAACACACACAAATCAACAGTGGATTTTTTTAGTTGAAACACAAAACACTTATTTTAAATGTGTAAAATAGAATTGATATGATGTTACCTTTCTATCTAAACCCTAACAATTATCTTTCTTTGTTATTTATCTTTTAAATTTTGCTCACTCGAAGAAAAAATGTTCTTTTTATCTCTCTTTTTCTAATTAAATTTTATTTATTTTTATTTTAATTATTAAATAAAATCAATCACGATTTTTAATTTTTCATTCTAGATCTAAATCTAAGGTGATTTTTTTCACTAAATTTTATGTAGTGCGATTTTTAGCATGTTTTTGTTATTGTTTTTTTATACGTTTTTTGTTTAGATTTAATCTTATAGCATCATTAAAATTATTTGAATACATTAAGATAAATATTACCAGTTTTAATACTATAAGAATCCAAAATTACATATGTTTATTATTATTTACTATAATTGATTATGTAATTTGATTTTTTTAACCTTTAATTCAATGAATTAGAGTTTTTTATTTTCTAAAAAAATAGAATTGATATTCTAATCCTAAATTGTTTAGCTAATGACGCTCGAACGTTACTCACGTGAAATGTGAACACGTGTAAACGACGATGAAATCACGTATCAAGAAACCAAAAGATCAGAAATACTAATATTTCAATTTCTACAGGACCCCACGTTAGTCGTTAGATAGTTGTAGCTCAAGAGTCAACGATTGAGATTCAATCACATGCAAAATGGTGTTTTGTTGGGAGCAGTTATCAGTGGAGGGAAAGGTGCGTGTAAAGAGAGGTGCTCTTCATTTTCAATTGAAATTGTAAGGTCCCAAGTTCTAAATTATAGTAATTTTAGTTTTGATTGCTATTTAAAGATGCATTTAGATATAAATCGTGAGGAGAGTATCATATATTATATATTAACATCTTTTGATTGCAATTGTAACAACTCATTTCTCATTTCCCCAACCACATAATCAAACATATGACATACTTAATGGTTTTATTTTAAAAAAAAATCAAAAAATAATTATTTTAAAATTTATAATAATAAAAATAATATCATAATAATATTTAATAGTTTTAAATTATAGTAATTTGTGAAATAATATACCATTTTTTTGTAATAGTAAAAATGTATAAATTAAAAATAAAAGATGTTATTTTTATGTTTATAAATTTCAATAGGTATTATTTTTGTTATTTTTTATTTAAATATCTATACTATTCATATATCTTAATTGTGACTCAAATACAAAACAACTTTGATTTACAAATTCTTTCAAAATAATATTAAATTTAAAACAATCTTTTAGCTGAGTAAATTTTACACCACATTTTTTTTAATAATTGAAAAAAATTTAACACAACATTTGTGATTTTGATCTAACACACTGCAATTTTAAGATAAGTAATCTCTTATTTATCTATTTTTTATATTTTTGAGTTATTACTTTCCACTTTTTAATACCACCTAACTCACACACTTAAACTCGTTACTACGTACGATTGACTTGTTACTTTTGCATTAGGTAAACTAACAATTTGTCTCGTCCCTCTAATTTCAATCACTTTAATTATAATTAAAATTTATCAAAACTTAATAAAAAAATATTATTATTTATCTTCGATTCATAAATTTTATTTATTAAAAAAAAGCTCATTATCTTTTCACATTTAATACCGTATTATTAAACACGTTTAAATTAAATTATAAATATTTAAATCTATTAAATGTTAAATAAAATCTAATAAAATTATGTTAAATATTACAAGAGTATTGATTTTACTAAAATTTTAGGTGTTTGATTTCATGTAAATTCACATTTTTTCCAAAAAAACAAAACATAAATTTTATTAATTAAGCTTAAAAACTACCAAGTTGAACATAGGGTCAAATGGTTTGTTTAATTACAAGGACTAGGAAAAAAAACAAAACACAATTATCTTTGTAATAAAACTTAGTTTAAATTGATAGGATATGAGAGAAAGTTTTTCACTTTTAATAGAACGATGAACTATTTCACGAAAATAAAAATTTAAGTATAATTAATGCAAGTTTACCTTATCGCACGACAATGTATGTCTAAATTGGAGAAGAAAAAAAATCATTTTGAAAATTTGGTGACTTCTATGATTTCATGTTTTTAAAAGAAAAATGTAGATTTTTGCTACAATTATATTATTTTGATTTAAAATTGAACTATTATATTTATAAAAAAAGAAAAAGAATGTCTAAAAAAATAAAATAGATAAATTTATATTATATGCATTCACATGAATGTGTTATTTACAAATTATTTATTTATTCTTTTCTTAAGTTATTATCACTTAAAATTTGTAATTTTTTAATAGTTTTGCAGCATAATTCTAAGTCATAGTAAGTACATCATCCTTGTTTTACAAAACACATCATTTCAATAATTTTCCTATGATTCTACTTACTGATTGGTTGAGAGTATTAAATTGCAATAGTATAAACTTTAACCGATTACAACCTTATTATGAGATATTAATCGTACTCAAATGTCATAATTAGGCATAGATAACAGTAAAATTATATTTTAATTAAAATTTCATTCATATTATATAAATATAAAAGAAATTGAATTTAAAAATCAATACAAAATTAAAACATTAGTAAAACCATAAAACTAGAGATATATAATGAATTAAATCCACATAATTTTAATCGATACGTATTTAGATTATATGAATTTTATAATTTATAATCGATTTATATATTATAAATATTCAATATAATCTGATTTATTATATATGATTCGTATAATGCATTAAATATTATTTTTCATGATACATAATTTTTTAATAAATGATTATACAAATTACAAATCTACGTAACATAAAATTTAAAATTATAATATATTATAACAATCCTATTTTCAATAAAATTTAAAAAATAACTAACAATATTGAAAAAAATAGAAATTAAAAAAAATCATTTATCAAATAATTTCATCAAGAAATTAATTTACTTTTGAAAAAAATGTACATATTTTATAATTATGTGTATAATAGAATGTAAATTTTAATTGAGTGTAATAAAATTATTAAAAAAAATATTATAAAATCTATTGAAAAATATAAAAATAAATAATTTTAATATAGGTGGATTTAGAAATGATAATCTTTTATCTTATCAATATTTTATAGATTTTGAAATTTATCTAATCAAATTTGACCATTAAATATAAATCATTCACAATTATTTGGATACAGAAGACTTACAATTTGAACGGATTAACATATACTTTGTAAACCCTAGGTCATACAAATAAATATAAGTCATTTATATTATATCATTTATATTGTTTAATTCTTTAGATTATAAATAATGTTATTTAGTCTCTTAATTTTATAAAAGAATAATTAATAAAAAATTATTAATATATCATTATTTTTTATTAATTAATTAAAATGTGATTAATATATGAGTTATTAATAAAATAAAATTATGATTTTAATATTATTAAAGATTCATGATTTAATTATGTTTATTTATTTGATAAAATAATAATAATATTTTAATAAAAAAATATAAAAAAATATAATTTATTTTTAGTTGAAAGTTATAATATTTTTAAATTAAGAGAATAAACTGTTAATAATATAATTTATGGGTCGTGTAACATTTTTCTCTACTTTAAATAAACGATCCAATGCATCGAGCGCACCATAAGCGGCACGATCTACGCCAAGCAGACGCTCTTCTTATAATGATTTTATTCTAACCCATTAACACCGTTATTTTTCATTCCCAAATTCTGAGACTTTATATGAAAAGAAGAGGGGAAATTGTTTTATTTATTTTTTAGTATAAAAGAGTGAAAAATTTATTACTCTCACAACACTACTCCCTTCACGTCTTTCCCTGTCCACCGAAAATTCATTCATAATCAATCTCAATTCATTAATTTCACTTCAGCCCAAACTTCAAGGGACTTTCTCTCTCTTTTTGCTCTCGCTCTGAGAATTTCAATGGTGGAAATGTGAAATCTAACCTCAGGGAGGCTTTGTACTTTGTAGTTTTTGAGAGATTAAAGGTTTGAGGTTTTGGTTTTGGTTTTGATAAAGAGGAACAATCTAGAATGCCGCTGACTAGGTACGAGGTTAAGAATGAGTACGGTTTGGCTGATTCAGAGCTGTACAGATCTGCCGATAGAGATGATCCAGAGGCTTTATTGGAAGGAGTTGCCATGGCTGGCCTCGTTGGTGTCTTGCGTCAGCTCGGCGACCTTGCTGAGTGAGTGCCTCTTAATTTTTCTTCTTTTGGCTGTTTTTTCTCCTTGGTTTGTGGATTTCGGTTGTGGTTGTTGACACGTATGTATCAATAATTTGAAGCTCTAGGATTTCAGTTGGTCAAGAGGAGATGAACATTTGTTGACTTTGGTGGAAATTTTGAGTTGACATGGTAATTGTGTTTGGAATTGTTAGGTTTGGATTCTATAATCGGATTGCTCCTAGGGGGTTTCTATTGTTTGCTTTCCGAGGTGTTGGAGAAAATTACAATGTTGAAGACAATACTGAGAAGTTAGGGTTTGGCCGGGTTTTATAATTCTGGTGGAAGGGACTTGTTTTAACCACCAGTGAGATTGAAGTGAATGCCGTACTGGGTATTTCCTCAGGGATTGAATACAAGACTAAGTATAAATGGCTGTATTTACTAAATTATGTACCCAAATTGACTTTGTGGGATGAGCTTCACGGTTTCTCATATACCTTAATCCTCCACTCTTTTCCTTTCTGAATTTTATGTGATTCAAATTCCAAGTAGTTGTGTGTACCGAATCAACTTTGTAGTATTGGATTGTTTGAATTTCTTCTCACTCGATGGTGCTTTGAGTCAACAGGGTGATCGGAGAATGCAATGAAATTCTAATGTTTTTCATCATTGTCTTGTTCTTGTGTATTTATTGGTCAGTTTTATTTCATTTAGGAATGGAGTGAGCAGAATTGTCTAATGAAACCATGGAACGAACAATCCTTTTGTTTTATTTTCCCTTCCCCCTAATCTACGGCAATTCAGTTTTCAAAATATATTCTCACCTAAGACAATATGTCGTCGTCTTCAATTCTTTTTTGTCTTGACCAGTAGGATTTTGCTGTTTTAGCCCTTAAATGAGAAGCGAGCACTTGAGGAACTCAAAACAATTAAATATTCTTACAAGTTCTCTTAATATGTGTGGGATAGGTTTGCTGCTGAAATATTCCATGATTTGCATGAAGAAGTATTATCAACTGCTGCAAGAGGCCATGGTCTAATGGTTCGTGTCCAACAGCTTGAAGCTGAAGTTCCTTCAATTGAGAAGGCACTTCTATCTCAAACTAACCCCCTATCGTTTTTTTCCAATACAGGTTAGATCACATCGGGGATAATTTTTTCCTGATGAATTGTAAAAATAATATTCATGAATCATGACAATTAAATGGCTCTTTATTGTATTATGTTGTTATCCTCAGGTTGATGAGGATATGTGCCAATCAACCCCTTTGTCTTTTCATTTTGGTTTTACTAGTTATCTGATGGGTAAAGGAAAATTCCATGGATATCTTTTACTGTTTAAGTCAGCCCAGGCATGTGCATTTATGTTGCATTCATTTAGTAACCACGTCCTGTCTGGATTTGTGTTTTATTTTGTTTGATTATGTTCGGTCAATATCCTATATAGTAGTGTAGTCATTATTCTAACTTTGCATTTTCCTTACAAAAGTTTGGATCACTAAACTGCATAATTTTTGAAAAAAGAGCTGATGCTTAGGAAGGCAGTGCCTTTATATCTGGACTTGGAGGTGTATAGGCTGTGGTATTCTATGCTTTGGATGCAAAAGAAATAGCTGATTGTATTATATAACTGCAGGTACTGAATGGCATTCTAATATGCGTTCAGAGCAAAACCTTATTGCGCAGGGGGACTTACCTCGCTTTATAATGGATTCTTATGAAGAGTGCAGGGGTCCACCACGATTATTCCTTCTTGACAAGTATGATTACCTCACAATTTTGACTCTGAGATAATGATATAAATGACAAACCTTAAAGAACTGATAATATATGCTTAGAAATTTTAAAAATATTCTTGGATTCTAACAGGTTTGATGTTGGCGGTGCTGGGGCATGTTTGAAGCGTTATACCGATCCATCATTCCTTAAAGTGGAAGCAGCAACAAATGGAGTTGCAACAGTTGAGACACAGCGAGAGAGGAAAACTCGTAAAGCTAAGGTAATTGCTAGGTTTCATTTTTATTAATAAAGACAAATCATGCACTGGAGAATTGATATCATGACTGTAAATTTCTATTGCTATAGGACTTCTCACTTTTGGTTTTTTAATTGGGATTAGTATATCTGACTTTGAACTGTATCTCTTGAAATGCAATCTTTCACCTCATGCTGATTCTTTCTGATTATCTAGGTTCATTTTGTAACTGTAACTATTAAGTGTTCGCTGAGGATGAGTATATAGTCTTCGTGACCTTGTCCTGGATTAGTGTTTTACATCAAATGATAGGGTGCCTGAGTTAATTCTTGGAAGTGCTTCTATAAAAATAAGTTATGTTGTTTGATGTTCAGTTGTTTCTTCTGTGATTGTTATCTTCATTTAATAGTTGATTTAGTTCTCTTAGGAGTTTTTGTTTCTAGGGATTGTTAATTTTTCTTCTCTTGTAGATCGTGGAAAATCCTCCATTAATTCCAAGAGTCATTCGGCCTCTTGAATGACACATGCACACGGGCAGACAAATTTTTTTTTCTGTGCAAGGAAATCATGTATTACAAAGTGTTTAAATGTACATACTTTAACATTTAACCCTTCTGGTACATATATATCCATGCATACGTATGATTGCAGACCTGTCAAGTCCTTGCCTTCTACTCAACTAGTGAAAAGACTCAGCTACCATTGCTTATGAAAACTCACTGCTTTAACTAACAAAATACATCATGGAATGCTGACGAATATCTTTTTTTATTTTGGCAGAAGAGAGGGTCACGCTGGAGAAATGTAGAAACCCCAGAAGTTGTGCCAACTTCACATACAAAGTGAGTGTTCTTGCTTCATATTTGGTTCCTTATATCTTTAATTTTTTTTGTTTCCATGTTTGATTAGTGGAACTGTTTTCAAATAAAGCAGACTGCATCAATTGCTTCTGGAGGAACGTATTGAGAACAGTTATACTGATCCTGCACGTCTCATAAAATTGAAGAAAAGGCAATTCAATGGGTCTGCCATTGACTCAAAATCTGGGAAAAGTTACATGGAGAAATTTGTAGACACGCCTTCACCTGAGCAAAAAGAAGTCTGCCAAACTTCTATCACTTTACCACACCTCACATATATATCAGCAAATTCATGTGATTCGGATCTCAGGGTACTTGAAATCAGGACAGTGAGTCCTGCAAAATCGTCATCTGGAAAGGATAGTGTCTGTTCATCTTTTAATTCCCATGAAGTTGTTTCAAAACCCTTGGAAAATGGTTTTACTGGGGAGATGGCTGATAGAGAACTTGTCCAGGTCTCTCTACGAACCCCTCATGATAAGGAATTTGAAATTTCTTCCATACAAAATGAAACAGAAGCTGAGAAGCTGTTAACAGTCAGTGCAGAAGACAAAACTGTAGGCAGTGTAAATGGGTATGATTCTGATGGTGTGACCAGTGATGTAGACAATTACATGGATGCTCTTGCTATCATCGAGTCAGAACTGGAGACAGACAATGAATACAGACCTAAGAACAATCTGCCAGTCTTAAATCTAAAAAGACATGGGACAGATTCTGACTCAAAGGATGAAGATTTGGAGCTCCAAGCTCAACTTTCAGAATCACAATCAACTGGAAACTTCTCCAGATCTGATGACAGCATTAAGAATGGCAGATCAAGTTTTTCCTACCCTGATACTCCCAGCACTTTGGTTGAGAACACAACATCAGACTTTGATACATTTGCCAAAGTGTCTCCATCTGAAACTCAAGGAGCTGAGACTGTATATGTGCCATCCAACCAGCTCGCTGTAATGACAGAGTCTCAAGGGACCAAATCTGGTGATCCTGTGATGTCTGATGATGCATGTATTCAGGAAGACAAGCTCTGTAGCATTGATCTGAGTCCTGAACCATTCTATTTAGATCCTCGGGAAAGCTTGCCAATGGTTTCACCGGCCAATGACATATATGAGATTGAGGATAAGGAAACAAATGTAGTTGATTTAGGAATTGCGGTTTCTGAAGTTTCGTCACAGACTAGTAATGATTCTAAAAAGACTTCTCAAAGTTATCCTCTCAATGAATTGGATAATGGAGAATTGTCAAACATATCAGAGGATTCTGCACAGGAAAGCAGAGTCTGTGCAGTGAATGAAGTGTTTGGGACACAATATATGGATTCAGATTCATATCAAAGTTTGGTTGGCAATGAAATTGATTCTACAACTATTGCAAGCACAGAAGTGCATAGCCTGGCAGAAGTAGAATGTCGATCTTGTGCTTTGGTATTGTCTGATGGTTTGCCTGCTTCTATCCCTCACTATACAGATGTAAACAAGGCTGAGGATCTAGATACAGAAATAGATACTGTTGAGACAGCGGTCAGAGTTGTGGAAGATTTGCCTTACAACATGATTACTGCACCGAATTGTGTGTCAGAAGAGCTACGTTTCCGAGTGGACTCCCCAGAGTCTAACAGCTTAGTGGAGCAACAGCTATCAGAATTAGTTGAATGTACTCCTCATATTGAGACTGTTTCAGCTGATACTGGTCTTACATATTTCACTGGTAAATCAATTCTTGAAGAGATTTCGGGAACAGTGGATGAAAAAGAAATAACTCGATGTACTAACTCTGTGGACGAAGTCAAAGAAAATGGTGTTTCTCAGCTAGTTGAATCCAGCGTTCAAAATGATCCAGGCGAGGAAAGTCGCACAAGCTTCGATGATGTCGTACCTGAAGCAGTTAAACTAGAAGACCTAGAAGTGCCTTTTGCCATCACTTTCAATGCTATTGATGTTGACAACAATCTTATTAGCACTGATAAAGTTTGTTCACCATCAGGACACATTGCAAGTTTGCAAGAACCTGCTTATGGCTTTGTGGATCACTATAAAAAGGAAATGGAATGGAATGAGGTAGGTTCTCCAGAATGTTTTATCGGGTTGGAAAAAGGAGTGGCCGCATGTGGTCTAGAAGTTGCTTCCAAAGATCTAGGTGTGAACCCTAGCAACTTAGGATCTTCTGACCTCCCCTGTTCTGAAACAGTGTGTGTCCAAGATTTATCTGCCACTGAACAGAACGAAAACAGTTTGACTATCAGTGATGTGACTGCATCCTCAGCACATCTAGAACTGAGCAACATGGAGTCAGAAACCAAATCGTCCTGTCAAAATCATCCCTTCAATAACAGTGTGGATGACATGTCTTCATCCACATTTCACACTAGAGAGCTATCAGAAGGATCATTGAAGTTGCAAACTGATCAAGTTGAAGCAGAATCTTTGAAAATGAATAATTCAGGTTATCATCTATACACACCTTTGCACAATTTAGAGTCCCAAGCTGGTCAGCTTGATGAAGAATGTTTACCCACAGATGAGGTGCACATTAACTCATTAAATCGTTCAATTGAGAAGATTGAACTCTTATATTCTGTAGTTGAGGGGAGCTGCCAACAAAGAGAATCTCTAGAATACATAAATCAGGAAATGCAGTCAGATGCTTCTTTGGAATCTTGTCAAGGAGACCTTGTTAGCCAGCATTCAACATCAGAAATCTCAGCACAATCAGGAGGTCTGGAAGTTGAAAATACAAAGCAATCCTTGACTCCATTGGAGTCTACTCTTCCTAGCTTTATGTTGCTACCTAAAGCAGCTCAACTTGACAGTCGAGAGATGCCACCATTGCCACCACTACCTCCCGTGCAGTGGAGGATGGGGAGGTTTCAATTTGCTTCTGAAGTGTCACAGAAAGATTTGTTGAAAGTCAATCCAGATTTGTTCCCTCCAAAACAGCTAACTATAGATGATATAGCTCAAATTGAGTCGCATACATCCCAGAGTCAGATGGAACAGCCTCAGAACCCCTTACTGCCTCTTGAAGCTTTAGTAAATGAGAAGTCTCAACAAGGCCCCGAGCACTTGTTGGGAAATTTGGCACAGCCTATAACATACTCATTGCAATTACCGACCATGGTTGATGCTAATATTCAGTACAATCACCTTACTTCAGAAGAAACTCTATCCTCAAACCCATTTTTAACAGTGCCAGCAACATGTAATGGGAGGCCTGGAGGTACTAACCTTAGTTTAGAGGGAGAAATGCCTCAGTCCAGTTCAAATTCTTTGTCACCAATAACAACCACTGAATATAGAAGTCCTGGAGATGATCAAGTTGTCTCACAAGAAGTCATCCAGCCTCTGAACCGAGTGGCTCTAGAAAAGGGATTAGATGCAACAGAGCATAAGCAATCATTGCCAAAATCAGGACAGGAACTAAGAAATCTGCCTGACACATCTGTATCGCCTTCAACTATGGTAGATCAATCTCAGCTTTTGTGGATTCCTGAGGGGGAGGGATCATGGGTTTCAAGTTCTTTTGCTATGATGCCTGAATCTGAAGTTGGAAAGCCAAATGGAAATCCAATAAACAAGCTCCCTCGTCCTAGGAATCCACTCATAGAAGCAGTTGCTGCTCATGGTAAAAGCAAGGTACTGATGTATAGTGATTTCCCTCCTTCAGATGAGCCGGATTCAATTCTTCACAATATGCTTGTTTTCTAACTATCCTTTTAACAATATGCAGTTGAGAAAAGTAACTGAACGACCTCGACCAGAGATTGAACCAAAACTTGATGAAAGAGATTCTTTGCTCCAACAGATACGGACTAAGGTTAGAGCTTATTTACTATCTTTATGTTATTCATTGATCATTATAAGGTTATACACCCATATCTTCTTTTGGATTTAATTGTTTTTTATATTATTTTTTGTTGCTAGTCTTTCAACTTGAAGCCTGCTGCTGTGACAAGGCCTAGTGTTCAGGGTCCCAAAACCAACTTGAGGGTAGCCGCCATCTTGGAGAAAGCAAATGCTATTCGCCAGGTACTCTCTCTCTTAAACCCACAAGCAACAGGTCCCATTTTACATATTCAAATTTATTGATTTTTTAATATATAGGCATGGGTGGGAAGTGATGAAGATGATAATGAGGATAGTTGGAGTGATTCGTGAGAGAACCAGCTTTATTGGAAATTCAGTACAGTAGTTAGTACTCTCCTCCAATTGGTTTCGAATCTCTCCCTGAGCTGAATTGGAAATTCTGGAATCTGATATATTCTTTACTCGTATACTCGATGTTCATGTAAGATACTCACTTGGTAATATTCTCTCTTCCTTACACAGCCTCTAATGTGTTTGCTTTTAAAGTGGTTCTGCTTTACCAACTACGGCAGTGTGGTATTGTTTGCTCAAGGCCTTATACAAAAATATCTCTGCTATGGATCAGCGTGCAAGTGCTGTACCCATCAAATGTGCTTATAGTCATTTAAAGATGTTGGGCTGGTGCAAATTCTGTTGAAGTGTATAAATTTTGATATGTAGCGTACTGATGAAAATTTTGTGAATTTGTATGTAGAATATCGTATTGAATATATTTGCCTACTTTCACGTCTTAGTTAAGGATGTTTAGTGTATGAAAACAGCCACTTCTTTGTGACATATATAATTTGTTAATATACTGGTTATTTCAATTTTCAATCTTGTTCTACTTGTGAGTTTGTAATGTGCAACAGTTAAACAGGATGATTGGTGATTCTCATCCGCTTTTTTTTTCTTTTAATCTTAAGATGGACTTCACGATAAATTGATAATGATATGTTTTATGAGAAAAATATTTGATTTAGATAAATTAGGCACTTAATATTAATTATTTATAATAATGTTCATAATAATTTTTTTTATTATTATCAGAAAAAATATAAAACATCTATTTTATTTTTAATATTATTATTAATAAATTATTTTTGTGAAGATGTATTGTTGTAATATAGAGATTTTAAAAAAATTCCTTGAATTTAGTACGTGAGCCTAATACTTCTTCAACCGACGTCGTTTTCTTTCTTCCTTCTACGGAAAACGTTGAAAAGCTGCCCGGCACGTATCTGACTATAAACCCAATTCCCTCTTGAGTCTTGCTTCTCAATTCACGACTCTGGTTTGAGTTTTGAATATAGAGTACATAACTCAAATATAAAGGAGCATAAAACTTCCTTCCACAGTAATTGATAGCAATCGAGATAATAATTGATAGTTCGACGTAAAGGTTAGCGATTAATTTTCTTGACCTTCAAACTCTTCTTCATTCCCGACTCAGAAGTACGAAACGGACTAAACCCACATGGCAAAATCCTGGAAAAAGGCGAGAACTCGAAGCAGATAAGGTTGCAGGACATGGATACAGAGAGTAGCGCAGAGAAGGAAAACGGCATTCGCTTGTCGCTTAAAGAGGTAGTATCGGATTGCTTGAAGCGGTGGTTGAAGGACACGCTGAAGGAGGACAAAGCAGGGGATATTAACTTGCAGGTCTTGGTAGGTTAGATGTATTATAGCGGTTATGGTGTTGCCAGAGATGTGCAGAAGGTCTTTCTTTTTCTGCCTTATATTTTTTTCTTTTCCAATTCCGTTTCTCTTAGGCTGGATTGCATGGTCTTAGGGTTTACAGTATTGTTATCCTTCATGCTTTATAGCAGTTTAGTTTCATAGCAGTACACTACTGAACCTACATTTAATTTTAGGTATTTTAGTGATTTAAGATTGAGATTTAATTTAAAATTTTAGTATATGATCACAAAAAATAAGGAAAAACTTGTCTTTTAAAACTGTTTCTTGTTAGTGAACAACGGCTCAGTTTTCAACCACGAATAATGAAGGACAAACTCATCTTTAAAATTGTTTCTTTGTGGTAAAGGACATCTCAGTTTTTGATATTTCTAAATGCATTAAAGCTACTGTAAATTTTATTAAGTGATGATTTGATATAAAATCTTTAGTTTTTCTTTAAAAATTATCCATTTTCTCGTAAAACTATCATCTTCAAAAGGATTTGATTCCTTGAAGATTTTTTTGAAATTAAAGTGAAACTTCATGGGTTATTAAAGGTTAATAATAGTTAACTGATTTTTTTTATAGAAGATTGTGACACATATTGAAATCTTTCTAATATTAAATTTAGAAAATACTAAAATATTGGTAGAAAAACATGGTTTCATGTGGATACCTTTTGTTGGATAAGAGATACTACCAAATTCCTATAATAGAGCAAATGCTTTGTGTTTGATATCGTTTTTATATTCGTACTCTAGCAGGGCAGCTCTGTCTATTCTCTTGATATTGACATGGTTTTTATCCTTTACTCGAAAATTAACTAGTCAAAAGTGAAATTTTTTAGATTGTATTTCTCCTAAAAAATAATTGGTTGCGGTATTTTATTAAGTTTTTCTTGCCTTATTTTTATATTATTTTTTTGTAAGTGTATTTTCTTTATATATTTTCCCCTGTGCATCCCTGATTGTTGTTGTCTCTGATTCTGAACTTGTGGGGGTTACAGGGAAGAATTTGTTTATATATAGTCTAATACTTATGTCGATAATAAAAGCTAGCTACCATTAAATTACAAAATGAATATGTTTTTTTTTTTTGATTAAAAAAAAATTAAGATAAATTTGTTTGTTTATTTGCATTGGGGCTGCACTTGGATTGAGATGCGTGTCTCGATCGTGTGATGCATAGCATTACCACTCAATCATGAATGTCATTTGGCAGGTCAATATAGTATTAGTATATTGAATTACATTTGCTTTTTATAACGGCTTCCACTAAATTACATGTTCAACAGTCGTTAGAAGCCATTAATTAATATAGAGGAGTTGAGTTTGTTCGGCATATAAAGCAACCAAATAAATATTTTAATAAAGGAGTATATTGTACTGCTTTGAATCGGATAGCTTGCGAGTATCAACCAACACGTTGTCCTCATAGTCGTTACATATATTTGGTGGCAAGTGGAAATAGTTTGATAGTGACTACCAAATTAAATACCGAAATTAAGCATCACATTATTAAAAAAAAAATAAAATAAATGCAACCTTTAAAGCGAAGTTTACATCATTTTCTCATCATGATATATGCTCTTATACAAGTTCTCAACCCTTATTTTCGTGTTATTCTTTCACTTAACATGTTCAATCCTCAAATTTCCCTTTTTAATTTCATAAATTGATCTTTTTTTTTTGTTTAAATGTGATATCAATTTAGTCTCATTATTTCCTAAATTTTCAAAAGATTATGAACTGAGGCAGTATGTGATATAATAATTTTATTATTAAAATATAATTAATTCCTCTCTCTCTCCATTAATTCCTTTTTACGATCTTTTGTAGCTAAATTCTATTTTGGTAACCTATATATATATATATATATAAGAGAAGATGTTCGTTAAAGTGTAATAGCTTAGGCTTTCATATAACTTCTTTTATTATCGCGAAAAGGATTGGGTAAAATTTTTTACTTTATTAAAATTTATAATTAAATACTATTTCTTATACAATTATTAAATTATAATAAAATAAAATAAATAAAAAATTACACAATAAGATGTTGATATTATTAATTGTTAAATGGTTAGAATAATTATTAAAATAAAAAATCTAATACTTATTATAAAGTCATGTAAAATTCAAGGCATATGTACAAGTCACGGAATAAAATTAATTAAAAAATATTTAAAAATTAATTTTATATTTTCTATTATATTTTGATATATATATATATATATTATCATATATTATATTAACATTTTGATATATTTAATAGTGAGGAGAGTATCATATGTCATATATTAACATCTTTTGATTGCAATTCCAACAACTCATTTCCATTACCCTAACCATATATTTAAACATGTGACATGGTTAATGTTATTAATTATTTTATTAAAATTATTAAAAATAATATATATAAAATTTATAATAAAAAAATAAAATTATGATAATATTAAATGAAATTTAATTAGATGACGTTAAATATTAAATATTTAAATAGTTGTAGTTCAATATGAAATAAAATGTCATGTTTTTTGTAATAATTAAAATGTATTAATTGGATATAAAAATTGCTATTTTTAAGATTATAAGTTTTAATAATATTATTTTTTTAAATAACTATACTACCCACCGTAACTTAACCGAAGAATTTTTAGTTCACCCATAAACTAATTAAAAAACATTAAATTTAAAACAATTTTTTAGATGAGTAAATTTTACACCACAATTTTTTACTAATTGAAAAAAATTTAACAAAACATTTGTGATTTAGATCTAACACACTGAAATGCTAAGATATGTAATCTCTTATTTATCTAATTTTTATAGTTTGAGTTATTACTTCCTTTTTTTTATTACCACGTAACTCACACACCCTAAACTCGTTACTAGGGGTATCCAACGGTCTGGTTCGATCCGATTTTGGTTAAAAAAATAATCGGATTGAATTGTTTATAATATTTGGTCCGGTTCGGTTCGAACGGTTTAAAATTAGTACAAATTGAACTAGACCGTTTGATTTGTAAAACCGTTCAATCCAATCCAATTCAATCCGATTTTACGATTTGATCCGATCCGCTCCGATTTATGGACACACCTACTCGTTACCACATACGTTTAACTTATTACTTTTGCATTAGGTAAACTAACAATTTCTCTCCTCTCTTTAATTTCAATCATTTCCCTTCATTTATGCCATTAAAATTTATTAAAGTAAAATAAAAAATAATTTTTTAAATAATAAAAAAATACTTTTAAAAATTATAATCACTAAAATAATACTATTTATATCTAATTTATATATTTTAACTATTAAAAAAATCTTAACAATCATTTCATATTTAATGTGATCTAATTTAACATTTTCAAATTTAATTATAATTATTTAAATATATTAAATGTTTAATAATATTTAAATCATGTTTAATATTACGATAGTATTATTTTTATTATGTTTTAGATGTTTGATTTTATGTAATTTTATCATTTTTTCAATAAACATAAATTTCATTAATTAAGCTTAAAAATAACAAAACTGAACGTTTATACCAATGGAATATTTAATTACATGGACCGGTTAAAAACAAAATACAATTATCTTTTGTAATAAAACCTACCCCAAATCGATAGAACACGAGAGAAAGTTTATTTTACTTTGTACGTCAACAATGAACAAAGGTTGACGTACCATTTATGCAATTCTGCCTTGTAACAAAAGAACTTATGTCTAAGGGGAAACAAATTCATTTTGAAAATTGGTGATTTCTATGATTTCATGTTTTTAAAAGAAAAATGGAGATTTTTACTATAATTATATTATTTTGATTTAAAATTTAGCTATTATATATGTATAAAATAAGAAGAATGTTTTAAAAAAATTGGTTAATTCGTATTATGTAAAAATTACTTATTTGTTTTTCTTAAATTATTAATTATCATTTAAAATTTATCATTTTCAATTATTTATATCTTAATTTTTAAGTCATTGTAAGTGCATAATTAGCTTAAAGTTATAGGATTTGATTTGTTAAAAATACTAAAATGTAATGTTATTAGCTTTAATTGATTACAATCTATTATGACATTTCATATAAAGTCTTTTAAATTAAATCATTTGTGTCATTTAATATTTAGATTAAAAACGGTATCAGATCATTAACTTTATAAAAAAAAAGATAATTAAGAGTAACTTATATTATTTTAATAATTTTTTATTAATATATTATTATTTCATGTTAAGTGATTAAAATGTAATTAATATACGAATCTTCGATAAAATAAAATAAAATTTAACGTGAAATTGTCGAAGAAAAAATCAACAATAATAAAACTTAAACAAAAAATTATTTAAATATTGTTTTTTAATTTTTGATAATATTAAAAATTAAAAAATATATTAAAATAAGATAGTAAAAATATAAATATTAAAAAATATATTTTGTAAGTAATTTTATAGTTACTAAAGATTTATAACATAATATAATTTGTATTTAAGCAATTACTTTTAAAAAAGTTAATAGATTAAATAATATTATTTTTAAATTAAAAGATTAAATAGCATAAATTATCTTATTTTTTATTTCAAATAAATGATCAAAGTTATCAATAAGACATGACAAAAGTTCAAAGATTTTCCTCTCATTTTTTTTTATAGTTTAAAATTTAACTATCATCTTCGTTTACGGGAACATATCCATAATCATTAACGGTGAATTAGAGTCACCAAAAGAAAAACAAGTATTAAAATAAATATTTTAAATATTATTTTAATTAATAAAAATTTATAAAATAATAAACTAATAATGAATATTTTATACTAAAAAAATTAAAATTTTAAATTAATAAATAATATTTATGTGAAAGGGATAAAAATATATGTAATAGAAATACATAATCTTTTTATATTAAATAATATTTATAGTATTTTTTTTATAAACTAATTTAAAATAATAACTATAAATTAAGAAATAATTATAAGATTTTAAATTTTTAGAATTTAAATAAAAATTATGAATAATTTTATAAAAGAAAAATCATTAATGATTTAATAGTAAAAGAATAAAAAAAAAATATTATTTACGATTAATTTAACTTTAAATTTAATTATATTTATAAAAAAATTTAAAAAATTAAATTTTTTTTAAAATATAACCCAGCTAATACTATAAAATATGTATCGTTATTTTTAATTTTATTATTCTCATCCGATCCGATAACCCCTACAGAAAAAATCGACAATCCTACGTCGAACGCACCATAAGCGGCACGATCTACGCCAAGCAGACACTCTTCTTATAATGATTTTATTCGAACTCATTAACACCGTTCCCAAATTCTAAGACTTTATATGAAAAGAAGAGAGGAAATTATTTTATTTATTTTTTAGTATAAAAGAGTGGTAAATTTATTATTCTCACAACACTACTCCCTTTATGTCTTTCCCTGTCCACCGAAAATTCATTCACTGTCAATCTCAAATCATTAATTTCACTTCAGCCCAAACTTCAAGGGACTTTCTCTCTCTCTGAGAATTTCAATGGTGGAAATGTGAAATCTAACCTCAGAGAGGCTTTGTACTTATGGTTTGAGCTTTTGGTAAAGAGGAAGAATCTAGAATGCCACTGACTAGGTACGAGGTTAAGAATGAATACGGTTTGGCTGATCCAGAGCTGTACAGATCTGCCGATAGAGATGATCCAGAGGCTTTATTGGAAGGAGTTGCCATGGCTGGCCTCGTTGGTGTCTTGCGTCAGCTCGGCGACCTTGCTGAGTGAGTGCCTCTTAATTTTCTTCTTTTGGTTGCTTTTTCTCTGTGGTTTGTGGATTCGGTTGTGGTTGTTGACACGTGTATGTATACATATTTTGAAGCTCTAGGATTTCAGTTGGACTAGAGGAGATGAGCATTTGTTGACTTTGGTGAAAATTTTGAGTTGAATTGGTAATTGTGTTTGGAATTGTTAGGTTTGGATTATATAATCGGATTGCTTGAATACAATACTGAGAGGTGAGGGTTTGACCGGGTTTTATAATTCCGGTGGAAGGGGCTTGTTTTAACCACCAGCGAGATTGAAGTGAGTGCCGTACTGGGTATTTTCTCAGGGATTGAATACAAAACTTAGTATAAATGGCTGTATTTACTAAATTATGTACCAAAATTGACTTTGTGGGATGAGCTTCACGGTTTCTCATATACCTTACACCTCCACTCTTTTCCTTTCTGAATTTTATGTGATTCAAATTCTAAGTAGTTGTGTGTACCGAATCAACTTTGTAGTATTGGATTGTTTGAATTTCTTCTCACTCGATGGTGCTTTGAGTCAACAGGGTGATCGGAGAATGCAATGAAATTCTAATGTTTTTCATCATTGTCTTGTTCTTGTGTATTTATTGGTCAGTTTTATTTCATTTAGGAATGGAGTGAGCAGAATTGTCTAATGAAACCATGGAACGAACAATCCTTTTGTTTTATTTTCCCTTCCCCCTAATCTACGGCAATTCAGTTTTCAAAATATATTCTCACCTAAGACAATATGTTGTCGTCTTCAATTCTTTTTTGTCTTGACCAGTAGGTTTTTGCTGTTTTAGCCCTTAAATGAGAAGCGAGCACTTGAGGAACTCAAAACAATTAAATATTCTTACACGTTCTTTTTATATGTGTGGGATAGGTTTGCTGCTGAAATATTCCATGATTTGCATGAAGAAGTATTATCAACTGCTGAAAGAGGCCATGGTCTAATGGTTCGTGTCCAACAGCTTGAAGCTGAAGTTCCTTCACTTGAGAAGGCACTTCTATCTCAAACTAACCTCCTATCGTTTTTCTCCAATACAGGTTAGATCACATCGGGGATAATTTTTTCCTGATGAATTGTAAAAATAATATTCATGAATCATGACAATTAAATGGCTCTTTATTGTATTATGTTGTTTTCCTCAGGTTGATGAGGATACGTGCCAATCAACCCCTTTGTCTTTTCATTTTGGTTTTACTAGTTATCTGATGGGTAAAGGAAAATTCCATGGATATATTTTACTGTTTAAGTCGGCCCAGGCATGTGCATTTATGTTGCATTCATTTAGTAACCATGTCCTGTAGGGAGTTGTGTTTTATTTTGTTTGATTATGTTCGGTCAATTTCCTATATAGTAGTGTAATCATTTTTCTAACTTTGCATTTTTCTTAGAAAAGTTTGGATCACTAAACTGCATAAATTTTTGAAAAAAGAGCTGATGCTTAGGAAGGCAATGCCTTTATATCTGGACTTGGAGGTGTATAGGCTGTGGTGTTCTATGCTTTGGATGCAAAAGTAATTCCTAATTACAATTTCATGAACAGTGGCCCTTGAGCACCTTGCTAATTTATATTTTTATAAAATAAATCTAGATTTTTTTGGCAAGGATGGTTTGAAGGACAACTGGACATTTGATTGTTATAGTGCGTTCATTTGGGCTGAGTCAAGAATTTTATTCTGGTTCTCCGCTTTTCTTTTCCTGTGATTAATTATGTTAAGTGCTATTACCTTAGGTCTGATATGTACACTAGAAGACCCTATGTTGGGATACTTGTTTGGCTATTACTTTGGCCATTCAACCACAACCACCTTTAGGTTAAACATCATTTTTATTAATTTATGAATGAATATTTTCTTGAAAATATTTAAGGGATTTGATAATAGCACTTCAAACAGTTTTAATTGCTCGATGAATGTAAGAAAAAGAAATAGCTAACTGTATAATATAACTGCAGGTACTGAATGGCATTCTAGTATGCGTTCGGAGCAAAACTTTATTGCGCAGGGGGACTTACCTCGCTTTATAATGGATTCTTATGAAGAGTGCAGGGGTCCACCACGGTTATTCCTTCTTGACAAGTATGATTGCCTCACATTTTTTACTCTGATATATTGATATAGAAGGCAAACCTTAAAGAACTGAATAGATGCTTTGAAATCTTAAAAATATTCTTGGATTCTAACAGGTTTGATGTTGGCGGTGCTGGGGCATGTTTGAAGCGTTACACTGATCCATCATTCTTTAAAGTGGAAGCAGCAACAAATGGAGTTGCAACAGTTGATTCACAGCGAGAGAGGATAACTCGTAAAGCTAAGGTAATTGCCGATTTCATTTTTTTAATAAAGACAAATCTGGTGCTGATGGCTATTGTTACAATTCTATTTTTTTTTAAATATCATGCACTGGAGAATAGATATCATGACTGTAAATTTCTATTGCTATAGGACTTCTTACTTCTAGTTTTTAATTGGGATTAGTATACCTGACTTTGAAATGTATCTCTTGAAATGCAATCTTTGACCTGATGCTGATTCTTTCTGATTATCTAGAGTTCATTTTGTAACTGTAACAATTAAGTGTTGGCTGAGGATGAGTATATAGTCTTCATGACCTTGTCTTGGATTAATTTTTTACATCAAATGATAGGGTGTGTGAGTAAATTCTTGGAAGTGCTTCTATAAAAATAAGTTATGTTGTTTGATGTTCGGTTGTTTCTTCTGTGATTGTTATCTTCATTTAACAGTTGATTTAGTTCTCTCAGGGGTTTTTGTTTATAGGGATTGTTAATCTTTATTCTCTTGTAGATCGTGGAAAATCCTCCATTAATTCCAAGAGTCATTTGGCTTCTTAAATGACACATGCACACAGGCAGACAAATTTTTCTCGGTGCAAACAAGTTGCGTGTATGCAGAAATCATGTATTACAATGTGTTTAAATGTACATACCTAAACATGTAACCTTTCGGTACATATATATTCATGCATACATCTGAGGGCAGACATGTCAATTCTTTGCCTTGTACTGAACTAGTGAAAAGACAGTTACCATTGCTCATGAAAACATGCTGCTGTAAGTAACAAAATACATCATGGAATGTTGATGAATACCTTCCTTATTTTGGCAGAAGAGAGGATCACGCTGGAGAAACGGAGAAACCCAAGAAGTTGTGCCAACTTCGCATATGAAGTGAGTATTCTTGCTTCATATTGGTTCCTTATATCTTTAACTTTTTTGTGTTTCTATGTTTGACTAGTCGAACTGTTTTCAAATAATGCAGACTGCATCAATTGCTTCTGGAGGAGCGTATTGAGAACAGTTATACTGATCCTGCACGTCTCATAAAATTGAAGAAAAGGCAACTCAATGGGTCTGCCATTGACTCAAAATCTGGGAAAAGTTACATGGAGAAATTTGTAGAGACGCCTTCACCTGAGAAAAAAAAAGTCTGCCAAACTTATATTACTCTACCACACCTCACATATATATCAGAGAATACATGTGATTTGGATCTCAGGGTACTTGAAATCAGCACAGTGAGTCCTGCAAAAACGTCATCTGGAAAGGATAGTGTCTGTTCATCTTGTAATTCCCATGAAGTTGTTTCAAAACCCTTGGAAAATGGTTTTACTGAGGAGATGGCTGATAGAGACCTTGTCAAGGTCTCTCTACCAACCCCTCATGATGAAGAATTTGAAATTTCTTCCATACAAAATGAAACAGAAGCTGAGAAGATGTTAGCAGTCAGTGCAGAAGACAAAACTGCAGGCAGTGTGAATGGGTATGATTCTGATGGTGTGACCAGTGATGTAGACAATTACATGGATGCTTTTGCTATCATTGAGTCAGAACTGGAGACAGATAATGAATATAGACCTAAGAACAATCTGCCAATCCTAAATCTCAAAAGACATAGGACAGATTCTGACTCAAATGATGAACATTTGGAGCTCCAAGCTCAACTTTCAGAATCACAATCAAGTGGAAACTTCTCTACATCAGATGACGGCATTAAGAAAGGCAGATCAAGTTTTTCCTACCCTGATACTCCCAGCAGTTTGGTTGAGAAGACAACATCAGATTTTGATATATTTGCTAAAGTGTCTCTGTCTGAAACACGTGGAGCTGAGACTGTATATGTGCCATCCAACAAGCTTGCTGTAATTACAGAGTCTCTAGGGACCAAATCTGGCGATCCCGTGAGATTGGATGATACATGTATCCAGGAAGACAAACTCTGTAGCATTGGTTTGAGTCCTGAACAATATTTACATCCTCGGGAAAGCTTGCCAATGGTTTCATCTGCAGAACCCAATGAAATACATGAGATTGAAGATCAGGAAACAAATGTGGTTGATTTAGGAATTGTGGTTCCTGAAGATTCGTCACAGATTAGTGATGATTCTAAAAAGACTTATCAAAGTTTTCCTCTCAATGAATTGGATAATGGAGAATTGTCATACATATTAGAGGCTTCTGCACAGGAAAGCAGGGTCTGTGCAGTGAATGAAGGGTTTGAAACAAAATATATGGATTCAGATTCATATCAAAGTTTGGTTGGCAATGAAATTGATTCTACAACTATTCCAAGCACAGAAGTGCATAGCCTGCCAGAGGTAGAATGTGGATATTGTGCTTTGGTATTGTCTGATGGTTTGCTTGCCTCTATCCCTCACTATACAGATGTAAACAAGGCTGAGGATCTAGATACAGAAATAGATACTGTTGTGACAGCGGTCAGAGTTGTGGAAGATTTGCCTTACAACATGATTACTGCACCAAATTGTGTGTCAGAAGAGCTACGTTTCCGAGTGGACTCCCCAGAGTCTAACAGCTTAGTGGAGCAACAGCTATCAGAATTAGTTGAATGTGCTCCTCATATTGAGACTGTTTCAGCTGATACTGGTCTTACATATTTCACTGGTAAATCAATTCTTGAAGAGATTTCAGGAACAGTGGATGAAAAAGAAATAACTCAATGTACTAGCTCTGTGGACGAAGTCAAAGAAAATGGTGTTTCTCAGCTAGTTGAATCCAGCGTTCAAAATGATCCAGGCGAGGAAAGTCGCACAAGCTTCGATGATGTCGTACCTGAAGCAGTTAAACTAGAAGACCTAGAAGTGCCTTTTGCCATCACT
Source organism: Hippophae rhamnoides (assembly GCA_033030585.1). Taxonomy (NCBI): domain Eukaryota; kingdom Viridiplantae; phylum Streptophyta; class Magnoliopsida; order Rosales; family Elaeagnaceae; genus Hippophae; species Hippophae rhamnoides. Next base: position 55,348,403 of record CM065433.1, on the reverse strand, counting down.
TTCAATGCTATTGATGTTGACAACAATCTTATTAGCACTGATAAAGTTTGTTCACCATCAGGACAGATTGTAAGTTTGCAAGAACCTGTTTATGGCTTTGTGGATCACTATAAGAAAGAAATGGAATGGAATGAGATAGGTTCTCCAGAATGTCTTACCGGGTTGGAAAAAGGAGTGGCCACATGTGGTCTAGAAGTTGCTTGCGAAGATCTAGGTGTGAGCCCTAGCAACTTAGGATCTTCTAACCACCCCAGTTCTGAAACAATGTGTGTCCAAGATTTATCTGCCACTGAACAGAACGAAAACAGTTTGACTATCTGTGATGTGACTGCATCCTCAACACATCTAGAACTGAGCAACATGGAGTCAGAAACCAAATCGTCCTGTCAAAATCATCCCTTCAATAACAGTGTGGATGACATGTCTTCATCCACATTTCACCCTAAAGAGCTATCAGAAGAATCATTGAAGTTGCAAACTGATCAAGTTGAAGCTGAATCTTTGAAAATGGATAATTTAGGTTATCATCTAGACACACCTTTGGACCCTTTAGAATTCCAAGCTGGTCAGCTTGATGAAGAATGTTTACCCACAGATGAAGCTCACATTAACTCATTAAATCGTTCAATTGAGAAGATTGAACTCCTATATCCTTTAGTTGAGGGGAGCTGCCAACAGAGAGTATCTCTAGAATACATAAATCAGGAAATGCAGTTAGATGCTTCTTTGCAATCTTGTCAAGGAGACCTTGTTTGCCAACATTCAACATCAGAAACCTCAGCACAATCAGGAGGTCTGGAAGTTGAAAATACAAAGCAATCCTTGAATCCATTGGAGTCTACTCTTCCTACCTTTATGTTGTTACCTGAAGCAGCTCAACTTGACAGTCAAGATATGCCACCATTGCCACCTCTACCTCCTGTTCAGTGGAGGATGGGTTGGTTTCAATTTGCTTCTGAAGTGTCACAGAAAGATTTGTTGAAAGTCAATCCAGAGATTTTCCCTCCAAAACTGCTAATTAAAGATGATGTAGCTCAAATTGAGTCACAAACATCCCAGAGTCAGATGGAACAGGCTCAGAACCCTTTATTGCCTCTTGAAGCTTTAGTAAATGAGAAGTCTCAACAAGGCCATGAGCACTTGTTAAGAAATTTGGCGCGGCCTATAACACACTCATTGCAATTACCGACCATGGTTGATGCTAATATTCAGTACAATCACCTTACTTCAGAAGAAGCTCTATCCTCAAACCCATTCTTAAGAGTGCCAGCAACATGTAATGGGAGGCCTGGAGGTACTAACCTTAGTTTAGAGGGAGAAATGCCTCAGTCCAGTTCAAGTTCTTTGTCACCAATATCAAGCACTGAATATAGAAGTCCTGGAGATGATCAAGTTGTCTCACAAGAAGTCATCCAGCCTATGAACCGAGTGGCTCTAGAAAAGGGATTAGATGCAACAGAGCATAGGCAATCATTGCCAAAATCAGGACTGGAACAAGGAAATCTGCCTGACACATCTGTATCACCTTCAACTATGGTAGATCAATCTCAGCTTTTGTGGATTCCTGAGGGGGAGGGATCATGGGTTTCAAGTTCTTATGCTATGATGCCTGAATCTGAAGTTGGAAAGCCAAATGGAAATCCAATAAACAAGCTCCCTCGTCCTAGGAATCCACTCATAGATGCAGTTGCTGCTCATGGTAAAAGCAAGGTACTGATGTATAGTGATTTCCCTCCTTCAGATGAGCCGGATTCAATTCTTCACAATATGCTTGTTTTCTAACTATCCTTTTAACAATATGCAGTTGAGAAAAGTAACTGAACGACCTCGACCAGAGATTGAACCAAAACTTGATGAAAGAGATTCTTTGCTCCAACAGATACGGACTAAGGTTAGAGCTTATTTACTATCTTTATGTTATTCATTGATCATTATAAGGTTATACACCCATATCTTCTTTTGGATTTAATTGTTTTTTATATTATTTTTTGTTTCTAGTCTTTCAACTTGAAGCCTGCTGCTGTGACAAGACCTAGTGTTCAGGGTCCCAAAACCAACTTGAGGGTAGCCGCCATCTTGGAGAAAGCAAATGCTATTCGCCAGGTACTCTCTCTCTCTTAAACCCACAAGCAACAGGTCCCATTTTACATATTCAAATTTATTGATTTTATTAATATATAGGCATGGGTGGGAAGTGACGAAGATGATAATGAGGATAGTTGGAGTGATTCGTGAGAGAACCAGCTTTATTGGAAATTCAGTACAGTAGTTAGTACCCTCCTCCACTTGGCTTCGAATGTCTCCCTGAGCTGAATTGGAAATTCTGGAATCTGATATATTCTTTACTCGTATACTCGATGTTCATGTAAGATATTCTCGCTTGGTAATATTCTCTCTTCCTCACATCCTACAATGCGTTTGTTTTTAAAGTGGTTCTGCTTTACCACCAACGGCAGTGTGGTATTGTTGGCTCAATGCCTCGTACAAAAATATATCTTCTGAGGATCAGTGTGCAAGTGCTGCACCCATCAAATATGCTTATAGTCATTTAAAGATGTTCAACTGTATAAATTTTGATATTTAGCGTACTGATAATTTTTTTGTGAATTTGTATGTAGCATATCGTATTGAATATATTTACCCACTTTCACGTCTTAATTAAGGATGGTTCATGTATGAAAACAACAACTTCTTTGTGATATATATAATTCGTTAATATACTGGTTGTTTCAATTTCCAATCATGTTCTACTGCTTCAAAGTTATGATTACATTGACTTTTATCAGTACTTGTGAGTAATCAGAACAGTCAAACAGGATGAATGTCGATTCTCACCAGCTATTTTAAAAAAATAAAACTTAAGATGGAGCTCACGATAAATTGATAATGATATGTTTCATAAACAAATTGTTCTATATTATGTAATATGAAAATAAATAAATAATATTGAAAAAATTAAAAATAATACTTCTTAAAACTTATACTTATAAAAGTAACATTATTTTATATCTATTTTATATAATTTTATTATTAAAAACTTTTAATCTATTATTTTATATTAAATTCAGTGTATTAATTATGTTCTCTTAAATATGTTAAATTTTAAAATTTATTCAATTTAATCCCCTTTTTATTATTATAAATTTTAAAAATATTATTTTATATAATTTTCGTATAATATTAATTTGTTTTGGCTTCATTCAATTTGAATTTAAAATACCAATTCCAGCCTTATGCTTCCTTGATTAGTTATTAATTTTAGAAAGGAAAAAAATTAAAAAAATTTACAAATAATCATCCCTAAAACTCCAAATGAAGAACCTGTGAGAAGTTTGCGGATAATATTATTATTTAATAAAATTATTATTAATGAAATGCATGGTTGTAAAATTGAGATAAAAAAAAATCTTTGAATGTGGTACTCGTGCCTAATGCTTCTTCAACCGACGTCGTTTTCTTTCTTCCTCCTACGGAAAACGTTGCAAAGCTGCCTAGCAAGTATCTGACTATAAACCCAATCTTGAGTCTTCTTGCTTCTCATTTCACAACTCTGATTTGAATATAGAGTACATAACTCAAATATAAAGGAGCATAAAACTTCCTTTCACACTGACAATCGAGATAATAATTGATAGTTCGACGTAAAGGTAAGCGATTAATCCTCTTGACCTTCAAAACCCTTCTTCATTCCCGTCTCAGAACTACGAAACGGACTAAACCCACATCGCAAAATCCTGGAAAAAGGCGAGAAATCGAAGCGGCTGAGGTTGCAGGACATGGATACAGATAGTAGCGCAGAGAAGGAAAACGGCATTCGCTTGTCGCTTTCGGAGGTAGTATCGGATTGCTTGAAGCGGTGGTTCAAGGACACGCTCAAGGAGGCCAAAGCAGGGGATATTAACATGCAGGTTTTGGTGGGTCAGATGTATTATAGCGGTTATGGTGTTGCCAGAGATGCACAGAAGGTCTTTCTTTATCTGCCTTACATTTTTTTCTTTTCCAATTCCGTTTCTCTTTGGCTGGATTGCATGGTCTTAGGGTTTAGAGTACTGGTTATCCTTTATGCTTTATAGTAGTTTCGTAGTAACCTTATTTACGTATGTAGAAAAACCCAAGTTTTTCTTGAAAAATCATCCATTTCACTCTGGTTTTCTCATAAAACGATCATTATTAAAAGGATTCGATTCCTTTAAGGTTTTTTCTCGACTCTCATTTTTTCTTGATTTCATTTCATTTTGAGATTAAATTGAAACTTCATGGGTTAATAATGACTAAATGAATTTTTTTATAGAAGAGTGAAGAGTGTGACGCATGCTTAAATCTCCAATTAAATTTTAATTTTAGACTACTGTTATATCTAATATTAAATATAGATCATTAGAATATTGTTATGAAAATATGGTTATATATGGATACCTTTTGTTAGGTAAGAGATACTACTTAACTACCAAATTCCTATAGTAGAGTAAAAGTCAGAAGCTTTGTGTTTGATATCGTTTTTGATATTTCTACCCTAGCAAGGAAACTCTGTACATTCTCTTGATATTCATCTGGTTTTTATCCTTTACTGGAAAATTAACTAGTCAAAATTGAAATTTTTAGATTGTATTTCTCCTAAAAGATAATTGGTTATGGTGTTTTTGTCAGTTATTCTTGCCTTGTTTTTATTTTATTTTTTTGTGAGTGTATTTTCTTTATATATTTTCCCCTGTGCATTCTTGATTATCTTTGTCTCTGATTCTGAACTTGTGGGGGGTTATAGGGAAGAATTTGGATTCAAAGAGCATCGAAAACTCGGTCTTCAGTTTGGAAAGTTAGTGACAAGCATCCAGGTCAGCTTTTGTGTGTGCCATTACCAATGCCGTAACACCATTATTTGTTGCCATCTTTTTGCCTAAATATGCCAATGTTATGGGTATAATGTGGTAGGTTATAATGCAAGTGACTCCGATTCAGATGAACTGAATGAACTGAAGGCTGAATCGTAGCTGTGCTTTGGGTTCAATTAATTGGTAAGTTGGGTCTCAATGATTTTTGGTCATTTTGTCATTACTTTGTGCATTAAAGATTTGTTTGTCTCGGTAATTTTGAGGATGAAAATCGTTAATCACTCTTTTACCAGTACTGGGCAATCACTTGGAGATTATCTTAAGCTAGTCAGATTTGTTCGTGTCGATAATTTTAAGGATGGAAATCGTTAATCACTCTTTTACCAAGTATTGGGCAATCACGTGAAAATTATCTTAAGTTGGTCATGTTAAAGCTTTGGATCGAAAGAAAGGACAATGCATGACTTTATATATATATATGTTTGGACATATGGACCAATTTGGAGGTCAACTTGAGCCTACGCGATCAAACCAAGCTATCCATCAGATTGAGCTTACGTGATCAAACCGAGCTAAAAGATGGAATACCTTGAATGATATACCTGATTCTGTATACTTGAAGCACACCATCAATTAAGAGGTCAGTCCTAAGAAGCCACATCCCTTGTAAGTAGGGGTGTGCATCGGATCGAAATAATTGATTTTATACTTATCTGATCCGATCCGACCATCCGATCAGATTGAAACATCCTAATCCGCAACCGTTCCGATCACCTTTCAAATCTGATGCAATCCGATCCCTAATCTATTCAGATTGGATCAGTTGAATCCGATCAATCTGTAATCTATTCGAACTAGATCGGTTGAATTCGATCAATCCGATCAATAAACTTAATTAACCTTATTTTTTTGTATTTTTGAATAAAAAATTTAAATTTTAACATAAACTCATTTGAGCTAAAAAAAACCTTAAAATATGACTAATATAGGAATAACTAAGGGTGTTCATCGGATCGAAGCTGCTAATTTTATGCTCATCCGATCCGATCCGACCATTCGATCGGATTGAAACATCTTAATCCGTAACCGATCCGATCAATTTTCACATCCGATCAATCCGATCCGTAAACTATTTGGATGGCATCCGATCAATTCGACTAATAAACTTAATTAATTATATTTTTGGTATTTTTGAATAAAAAATTTAAATTTTCACCTAAATCTTAACATAAAATTATTTCAATTAAAAGAAACCTTTAAAAACTAAATAAAAAGGTTAAAATAAGACTAAAATGTTCAAACCTATATAAAACAAAAATAATACAATACGTCAATAACGATGTCGATTACAATAGTCATTAAAGTTTTTGGTGGTTGCTAGTGGACTATCCGTAGTAGATCTTTAGTTTCTGGTGGAACATTTTGTGGATTCTTATATTGATTTTTAACATCATGGGTAGCGCTTGCACTTCCTGTGGTTGCAAGTAGACTATCTGTAGTAGAGGTGTTTTTTTCCATCTAAGATAAAATGAGACATAATCAACTTAATGCAATAAACACACTGTTAACAAAAGCAGTAGATATTATACAGGAAACAAGACAACAGATGTTAACAACCATATGTTTACTTTAAAATCAAAAACATAATTCATTATGAACTTATGAATTATCAAAAGCTTTGAATGCCATGAATGAAAAATATCTGCACTTAGACAAACAATGTTATTATAAAAAACCACAGACATACATAAACAAGATCATGATATCAACATTGAATAGTCACGTATAAAAATATAATTACAAACATACATAATATATATCAAACAAATTACTTAGTATTTCGGATAAAGTAAATATTTTAAGCTGTTAATTTTAATACTTCGATTTAAACCCTTAATATAATCATATTGATTACGTTTTTACTTTTGCGTCAAATTATTCAAAATAACAAACTTTAATGTCATTATATATAATTATATATGTCATAAAAATTACCAAATTTTAAAAATCAATGGAGACATATTGAGTATAGTAGTATCATTAAAGTTTTATATGAAATAGATCTAACAATAGGGAGAAAAAGATTTTAAAGTATGTTATTTAAAAAAAATGATAGCAATGAAAAACAATCATTAAAAATTCTTTATTTTACGTAGATTATCTATCAACATCTTTGAAATGAAATATTTATAAAAAAAAATTATGACAAACGAAAATTAATTTTCAAATTTAAGATTGTTCTACGCACGAGAAGATAAGTCAAAAGAGTTTTTAAAATAAGGTGTTTTGTTGTAAAATTTTAATTTTTTTAACCATGGAAATAGTGATTATTCCAAAAGCAAAAAAAAGTATTTTTATATGAAATATAATTTTAAAATAGAGAATAAGTTATCTCGTTAATATTTAAAATATTTTTCTATAATAATTATTTACAAAATCATAATCTTAAAATATCTTCTTCTAAGGTACATAAAAAGCAAATCATCATGTTTCTCTTATATATTCAGTATAATGCTTCCTTTTCGTTAGAATTCTGAAAATAAAAATACATTAATTGAAGGAAGAGATATGATAATACAAGTTACCTACTGATGAATTATATTAAACTACTATATATCTCTAATGAGTTCTCAATTTTTCTTTGTTTTTCATGGAACCCACGGACTAATTACCAACATATCAATACTTAATAGAATAAATTAACCCTTTTTCCCATTAATATGTATAAAGCTTTACTAAAGTGGAAATTAAAAGGATGAGTTGGATTACATTATATAATGAGAATCATAAATACACGTGAAAGATAAAAGAAATTAGACTAATATCAATCTCAATATTAGCATCAAACTTCATACTGATATAACATAGTAAACAGAACAAATTTTTCATACCTCATCAAATCAAATTATTAGAAAGTGAACCCTTTAACCAAAAATATATAGCTTAGATAGAAGCTGATTTGCATATTTTCAGAAGGTAGATTTGCAGATTTGTAGATTTATAGATTTTCAGAATGTAAAGAAGCAGAGGAGAGGAGAGGAGACTGGAGAGCAACAAGCCAAGAAAGCTAGAGAGAGAATTCAGAATGCCTAACTACGCGACGAAAATGGAAAGGAAAACCTAATAAAGATGCGCGAAAGAAAACATACGGCGACGAAAACTTATATATATATATATATTTAATTTAATAAATATATATTATTTATATTTATATATTTAATTTAATAAATATAATTAATTTTGGTCGTATCGGATGAACCGTAGTGAAATCCGTCATCCAATCCGAACTTAACGAATGAATTTTTTTCCATCCGATCCGATGGTCAGATCGAAACCTTCAAAAAATTAACGGATTAGATCAGATTGATTGGATTGATCGGATGATCCCCATTGTTGGCACACTCCTAGGAATAACCAATGAGAATATGACTAATATATAAAATATAAATATATATTTAAGTATTTTCGGTCGGATCGGATGGGATCGGATGATACATAATGAAATTTGTCAACCAATCCGAACTTAACGGATTGAAAATTTTTCCATCCGATCTGATCAAACGGTCGTATCAAA